>JAZKJV010010011.1:0-204513 GCA_037367405.1 Ottelia alismoides | reverse complement strand
TAACAGATATGCATATAGATGTACCATTACCCATGCACTTACAATGTGACAATCAAGCAGCATTATTTATTGCTAATAATCCTGCATTTCATGAAAGGACGAAGCATATTGAAGTAGACTGCCACTATACCAGGGATATGATTCAAAAGGGTTTGATTTCTACTTCCCATGTCAGTTCAGGAGAGCAGATTGCAAGATATCTTTACTAAGCCGCTACTCAGAGGGTCGTTTCAGAAATGCTCTTCCAAGCTGAGCATGATTGATATCTATGCTCCATCTTGAGGAGAGTGTAGAGATATTTCTAGTATTTATGTACTCGTGTGTTATGTTTATTTTCATTGTTCCACCTTATGTAATTTACCCATACGCTTCCTCTATATAAGAGAGCCTACGGCTCCCTGTAATAAACAAGTTCTCATCTTCATTTCCACCAACAGGAACCTAATGCCGAAGGGGCGCCGGGCCCAAATGGTTTCCAAGTTCTATTCTATAAGGAGTTCTGGGATCTTGTGGGAAGGGAGGTTCTGGACGTGGTGGATGAGTGTTGTCGTTGCAATGCGGGGTTCGAGAAACTGAACATGGCTCTCATTTTTCTCCTACCGAAGTAGGAGGTAGCGAAAAGAATTGAGTATTTTAGGTTGATTGCCCTATCGAATGCCATCTAGATGATTGTGGCGAAGACTTTTACGATTATACTCAATAGGGTTCTCGAACAAGTTATTTCTCTGTTGCAGTCAGCTTTTGTTCCTGGGAGACAGATTACTGATAGCTTGGTGGTGGCAGCTGAGATTATCGTAGATTGGAAAAGAAGGGGAACGAAGGCTTTGCTCTGTTAGGTGGATTTTGCCACGGCCTACGACACAGTGGATTGGCGTTTTCTTTAGATGGCATTACATAGAAGAGGTTTTTTTGATATCAGGATTTCTTGGATGAAGCGTTGCATCACCACTGCGTCTTTTTCGGTGCTTGTTAATGGTCGCCCGTAGGGGGATTTTTTCCAACCGCGGAGGGGAGTCAGACAGGAGTGCCCGCTCGCTCCTATGCTTTTTGTTATTGTTACCAATGTCCCGGCTTGCATGGTGGATCGGATTCGATGTAACGGGATCATGACGAGCTTTACTTCGGGTGATTTGTGTATCCCTCTTTTGCAGTATGCTGACGACACCGTCTTCTTTGTTGAGGGTGTTATGAGAAAAGCTAGTGGTTTGGCTATCACTCTAGAGATCTTCGGAGATATGTTTGGGCTCATTCTGAACAATAGCAAATATATAGTTATTCCCTTTGGTCTCTCTGATGAGGTGGCTCGCTTGTGTAGCGTGGCGTTGGGCACGAAGAGTGGTTCCCTCCCCATCCGTTACTTGGGATTGCCCCTGATGTATGGAAGACTTAAGTTGGCAGATTGGTTGCCGGTGGTGGAGAAATTGGAGAAGAAGTTGACAGGTTGGAGGGCTTCTATCCTCGTCTAGGGTGTTCATCTTATTTTGGTAAAGGTGGTGCTTGCTGCCATTCATGCTTACTTCATATCTTCCCGCATGTTACCCACTGGTATTAGGAAGCGTCTGGAAAGGTTGATGCAGCAATTCTTATGGAGCAGATCTGGGCAAGGGGGCAAGGTATTCACTTGGTGGACTGGGACATGGTTACTTTACCTAAGGGCGTTGGTGGCCTTGGGGTCAAGCGCTTGGAAGCATTGAGTAAAGCTTTGTTACTCAAATGGGTGAGCAAAATTTGGAGGAGGGGTGACGATATCTGCTGCAGCCTCATTCGTCGCATTTACTCCATCTCTCAGCCGGATTCTCTGGATCTACGGCCTGGGCGACACTCATCGGCTTTCTAGAAGGGAATTTTGAAGGTAATGCCTCATTTCAAGGGACTGTTCCGCCTTGTCTTGGGGAGCGACACATCCTTTGCTTTCTGGACGGACAATTGCTCGAGCGAGGGACTGTTGTCTAGTCGTTTCTCATGCCTTTTTGCGCTAGTTGTTGATCATGCAGTACGAGTTGTGAATTGTTGGGATAACTGTAATTGGATGCCTGCTTAGCGGACGAATTTTTCTGACCAGCGTTTGGAGGACTTCCTTCTACTTTTGGGACTCTCTTAGACAGGTGGGTCGTCCTTTGAGGGTCGTGACCACTAGGTTTGGAAAGACAACTCTTTCTCGGTTAAGAAGGCTTACGAGACAATTTGTAGACTACCCCCTAGTAGAATGGACGATTTGATCTGAGACTGCAACCTTATCTGGGATTTGGGGCTTCCAGAGAGGATTGGTTTCTTCTTGTGGCTTTTTAGGAGAAAACATCTTACGACAAGAGATTGATGCGCCAGTTTGTTTGATGTGATGTCCAATAGATGCCCCCCTTACGAGAATGGAATGGAATCGTTGGAGCGTTTCTTTTTATTTTGCTTGATTTCGTCGCCGATATGGGGCGAGGCTGGACTCAGCTGGGTCAATGTTCACAGCCTGGAGTTGTTCTGGCGTTCGATGTTTAGCGCGAGGAGGCATCATAAGGAGGAGTTTCTTAGACCTCATTGCTTAGTTGTGGGCTATTTGGCTTGCTAGAAATGATGTACTTTTTCCTCCCAACGGTAACGTCTTGGATTTTTTCATTTGTTAATTTTTATGTGATTGGGATGGACATCATCACATGTTTCTCCCTTTTTTGGCTTAAAAAAACCATATTACTCAATTCCCTTCAACTCTACATAATTACATATACCTTTGCTAAGTATCAATTTGTAAACATGTGTCCACCCTTTATTTGATGCCAATATATAACAGGTATAAGAGATGTGCTTTTTATCCTTCTTGGGTTATTATGTGTCCTCTAGTATATGAAAATGTCAACCTATGCTAAATTTTTAAACTTCAATTTTTACACCAACCCTCTATAAACATTCAATTTTATAAAGATACTTGTACTATTAATAGTGTTATCCATGTAACACTACAAAAGATCCGTACAGACATTCAATACAACATAAATGTCCTAATTTAGGTAATTGCACATATGCCATATAATCAAGATTATGAAAGTTAGTAGTCGGTATTCAGTTAGTCAGTCAAGGTTGTGAAAGTTAGTAGTTGATATTCAGTCAGTCAGGTTACTGACTAAGAATGTGTATTGTATTTGTATCTAATGCTTTCCAATTCTACCGGAGTTACTATACTATAGATACGAATGCTATAAATATAGAAATTTTTTACAAGCGGGTTCATAGGATTGTTTCATCCATAATAGCTATAAGTTGAAATCCTATTTTGACTATGTACCATTGATTCCACTATGATTGGGCATCAATAATAGATTAATTCATTCATTTAATAAAAAAGATAAGGGGCATAATTTACATGGATAGAGTAAGTCTCGCTTGGGTTGCTTCAATGATAGTCTTTACATTTTCCCTTTCACTAGTAGTATGGGGAAAGAGTGGAATTTAAAAGTACTAATAATTGAGTAATCGAACTGTATCATTTTATTTATCAGAATCTTTATCATTGAACATGATAGAATTTTTTCTATTTTTTCGCAATATGGCCATTTAAAAAGGATCGTATTTTTAGGCAAATATCCTTCTTCATTTTCATCATTGTATAATTTTCGTTCTTCTATTATAGCACATCTCAAACAATTGTTTTTCTAGAATTTTTATTTGATTTATTAATTGACCATTCATATTCCCTTTTTTTTGTTCATTAGTATAACTCCAATCAAGGTTGCATAAATATGTAGTCGGTACTCGGTCAGTCGGGTTGCTTACAAAGGATTAATCAATAGCCGAGCAACTAATCAGATTTAATCAACCTTTAGTCAGTTTTGAATTTTTTTTATTATTTTAAATCATTTTTTATACATATATTCTTATATAATCACATAGATTTGTATATTTTTTATCCTATCAGTATGAAATAAAAGAAGTAATTGGCATTAAATAAAAATACTAATCATATTAGAATAGGTTTGCTTTTAAATAAAACAAAAAAATGAATAAATATGATTTTTCCATGCAAAAATCATCCTACTAGTCCGCCTAGTCGGCCGACTAATCGGGATGAATAGTCGATTGACCTACTATTGACTGATTATTCAATAGTCAATCGGCCACCCCTATCAGCTAGACTAGTCGGTCGACTTTTACAACACTAAATCCAATTATTATATAAATTCTCGTTTTCATGGAATAGTTTTTGTGTACAAAAATACTTTTTGACAGTCGCACGATAATTTGATTTTTTTTTCACTTTAGTCGATTTTGTATTTATTTAATTATTTTAAATATATGAATCATGGTCATGCTTATATTCTTGCAAATTTACATATATTTTTTATATTTTCAATGATATCATAATAAAACAAAAGAAGCAATTCAATTGTACTCAAATATTAAGCACCTTAGATTTAGCTACTTTTTAAAAATTGGGAAGAAAATCATAAACAACTATTAGAAATCGAGAATGTGAAAGCGTAATATCAGAGAAATAGAATAAACATGGAGAACACTAGGATTTTACATGGAACCTACTCTGTGGGGAGCGAGATGAAACCACGGGAGAATGCCTCAAAGGGTTGATGTTTTCATTAACTTTTCTCATCTGATACAATGGGCATGGGGCTACTTATATAGCCCCCACTGAGTCTTCAAGTCCCACAAATAGTAGATGTGGTACTAAACCACCAGATGTGGTAATTGGACCCTAGAAGGATTCAATTACCCATTAGTACATGTGACACATACTTCAACACTCCCCCTCAAGCTGGAGCGTGCAATGTTCAGCTTGGACAAATAGAAAAAATCTCAACTCACAATACAAGGTACTACAGACAATATCAACTCAACATATACTCTACTATCGGTCGTTATTGTCGAGGACATTACTTCTCATGCTATGCTGGTAAGGAGGAACCAAAGGGCTGGAGTGTGAGTTAAATTGGGTCTCCTCTTCGGAGAACATGTGCTATGTACAATATCTGTCAGAGTCACTGAAATTGGAATGAGTCTCTACCCGGAGAACTCCGAGTCGTAACTGATACATCTCTCTGAAGGGCAAGCCGTAGAAACATCCTCGTCAGAGTCCACGGTCATTGGAGGATGGAGTCTGAAAGTCTCCTCGTCAAAGAACTGGACCTCTCCCATACTGGCTCAAAGAATGGGATCTCTAATATGGAGTCCCGATAAAACCACATGAAAACTCTAGCCCAGAATGGCTTAGAGAATATGATCTTTACTCTTAAGTCCCTATAAATCACATGAAAAACCTGAACCGACCAGATCAAATATGGGGACCACACAAATAATGATCGCCTACTTGTGTAAATCCAGCTGAACCAATCTGAGCGTCGAGTCTGAATCTGAATTGTAGAGTTTGACAACTATCACGGCATCTAGATTGAAGAATCTGAATATGAGCCATAGAACTCTACACAATACTCCCACTTTCTCCCATACTGGTCAGAATAGCAGACATCGACCAAGTTGGGAGAAGACATAAAAGATGAGGAAAACGAATAAAATGACATAAGCCGATCACAATCAATTTTTTCATATGATTTTTTTTATTTTTTCGTATGATTTTTTTGTATGATCCCCCTTTTCCTTTTGCATATGGTTTTTTTGTACGCACCTTTTTTTCAAAACAAAATAATCTCTTTTTTTAATTCACAGCCCAATTGGGCCCTAAAGAAGCTCAGCCCAATCAGACTTAAAAAAACTGGGCCATTTTTTAGTTGTGGCCTGAATTAGGCCCAAAACATGCCTTTCTTCTATTTAGGAGTTCCAATTGGGGAACCACTCACGAAAGATGCCTCAATTGGGGTTCTAGAGAACCCTTCTCACGAAAAAGAGCCACCCCACATGGAGATCGGAAGGCGGCGCCTGGAGAATGATGCGTCACCGTCGCCTGTAGAGGATGAGGCACCGGAGTGTTTCCACTTGGAGACCTGCACACGTGCGAGATCTGGAGCACCGCCGTTGATCTGAGATCTTCGCGAAGATGGCGAGCAAGGGGTCGTCGCCGCCTGGGTACTTCTCCGCCTCTTCTTCTTTGGCGGGGATCCTTCGCATGAGGTATGCACAAGGTGTTGCATCGTCATGGAGGTCATTGGAGATGATGCGGTACTTGGGGTGTCGCATGGAAGTTGCGCCATCGCGCGAAATGACTGGGATGGTTGCACATTGTTGGAGATATGTTGGCGATGGAAGCTGAGCGCATTGATCTGTGTGGAGAGGAGGTGCGATGTGCGATGCTGCTTGGATGAAAAGGATCGTGCCATTGTGAGATGTTGGAAAAGGGAGGTTGCAAGACGCATACTTCAACATCTCTCTCCACTATGGGAAAGGAAATGGAGCAGTACGAGAGGAGGCTTGCTGGAGATGGAATGACGCCTTCCCATATTCTTTTGTTGTTGTTGCCTCCACGAAACCAGATCTAAGATTTCTCCATGAAACCCTAGTTGCTTTTCACGATAAGACTCCAGAGCAAGTTAGGGTTCCAGAGATTGAATCCTAGAACTCTTCTTGATCATGAACAAGGGCAGGTTTTTTTAATAAGAAAACAGGGGAGCCCTCCCAATGCGGGAGTCACCACACCAAAGTATTCATTAATTAACGAGAAGGTACATCAGTTGGATACCCAGAAATTGTACAAAGCATTACAGTGAGCAAGTACATTTTCAAAGTAAAATCGTTGTCCTTAAAAGTGGTATCATTCCTGCCAAGCCAAATAGCCCAGAGCGCGGCAAAGGGCTTGGAGACATCACCGGATGACCCAAGACCAACCTCCCGAATAGATCTCCAAAAATGCTCCACATCGGATGTCCGAACCCACGGAAGCCCCAACGACTCCCACACATTGGCCGAAGACCTGCAACCAAAGAAAATGTGGTCCGCATCCTCCACGTCGTCCCCGCATCTGTCATACATCGTATCCGCCGCACC
Source organism: Ottelia alismoides (assembly GCA_037367405.1). Lineage (NCBI taxonomy): Eukaryota > Viridiplantae > Streptophyta > Magnoliopsida > Alismatales > Hydrocharitaceae > Ottelia > Ottelia alismoides. The sequence continues at coordinate 197,580 of JAZKJV010010011.1, read as the reverse complement.
CAGCAGTCTGCCTCTTCTCACTTTGTCACATATCTGGTCTCTCCTTAGACACCAAAGAAAGACCTTAACCCGAGTAAGAATCTTAACCACCCAAATCACCTTCAAGTCAGCACATAGGTCTTCGTCGCACTCCACCATACCACCACTCAGCTTCCGATATGCAACCTTCACCGAGAACTTACCGTCTGCCCACACAAAATGATCAGGGTTGCCCGACATTTCCCCGACAGGGGGAATCTCTGAAAGTAACCGCAAAAACTCTTCCAACCTCTGATCGGAGAGAACTGCAAGGAACCTCGGCGCCCACGACCCTGAGTCAGCCACCTCCACCACACGTGCCCCCTGTCAACGGCTAATGCCAACAATCTAGGAAAGCGGTAGGCCAACGCCCCCTACCCCGTCCAGTCATCCTGTCAAAAATGGAAACGGAGACCATTTCCCAACTTCGACCGAAGAAAAGGCCTGAGCCCCGGAATCATGGCACGGATCCCACTCCACAACTAAGACTCATGACGCTTCCACACAGCCACCAACTCCCCTGTCACCATAAATCTCCCTCAGCAACTGCAACACCGGCGAGTCGGATGGACCCCAAATACGTACCACCCATTTGGCTAACAAGGCTTTGTTCCACATCCCTGACACGAAGGCCCCCCTCCGAAACAGGTACCGCGATATCCTTCCAAGCCACCAGATGCAACCCCCTCGTTGCATGCCTTCCATCTGACCAGAAAAAAGATCCCATCAAAGCCTCCACCTTCCTTCTAACACTAGCAGGCATTAGCCTCGTCGAGAAAAAAAATCGGAATGGCTGAAAGAACGTGCTTCAGTAATGTAAGCTTCCTACCCTTGGACAGAGTGGTAGCCTTCCACCCTTCCAACCGCTCCTCCATTCTCCGAAGAACACAGTCCCAATCGGATTTCCTCAGCTTGCCATCAACCAGTGGCAATCCCAGATAGGTTATCGGTAATCTCCCCAGAGGGCATCCAGCCCACGCCGCTAACATGTTACTCTCCTCATCATCCATCCCTATAGGAACCAGGACCGACTTCTGCCTGTTAATCTGCAACCAGAGAGGCAGCCAAACAAATCCTCCAAAATAGCCGCATTGTGTTTCTGCTCCTCCGTCCCCCCCAGGAAGATCAGCGTGTCATCCGCATACTGCAACACCGGAACGGATATGTCCCCCATCCTGAAGCCCTTGCACCAACTCTCTTCAACCGCCCATTGAAACAAGACCGCAAGACAATCGGCAACCAACACAAAAAAGCAGGGGAGCTAGGGGCATCCTTGACGCACCCCTCTCTGCGGTTGGAACCAACTTCCCTCCGGTCTCCCGTTGACCAACACAGAGCAGGAGCTAGTCTTAACGCATCTCTTAACCCAAGCAATCCATTCTTCCGAAAATCCCCTTTTCTGCAACGTTGTCTACAGGAATCTCCAACTGACACAGTCGTAGGCCTTGGCGAAGTCAATCTTCCAAACTGCCCCTTTCTCTGTAGACCTCTTCCACTCACGACAGATTTCCGAGGCGGTCACGATACCATCTGCCATACACCGTCCTGGGAAAAACACATATTGTACCGGTAAGACCACAGAGGCCAACACAGCCTTAAGTTTGCTCGCCAGCACCTTGGCGACAATGAGATAAATGCCATTGGAAATAGAAATCGGCCTGTAGTCCCCAACCCCTACTGGGGTCTCTTTCTTCGGCAGCAAAAATATCAAGGCCCTGTTAACTTTCCCAAAACCCCTGTTGTTGCCCCTGAATTCAGTCAGAACCTCCAAAATGTCACCCTTCAGGAGATCCTAGAACTCCCGGTAAAAGGATATAAAGAAGCCATCCGGGCCAGGAGCCCCGTCCGCATTCAGATCACAAACCATCCTGCGCACCTCCTAAAATCGGCCACTAGCAAATCCGCTTGGGTTCCACTCAAAGACCCTGCCCCCCGGGCCGTCCATCCCTACCCATTCTCCTCCCTCACTCTCCTCGATACCCTCACAAAGTGCTCCCGCAAGGCGACTCCAATGTTCCTCTCGCCCGACACCCTTTGTCCCCCACCTCCACCTCATGCAAGAAACTCATCCTCACGGACGCCACGGAATGAAAGAAACACGTGTTGGCGTCTCCTTCCCTTAGCCACTTCTGCCACGATCTCTGTCACCAATGAACATCTTCTTTCCTATCCTCCCGAAACACTGCCTCTAACCACATTGCCCTCTCCTCCACCTCCTCCGGAGTCAGTCCTCGGTCATCATCCAGCCCATCCAACCTGCTTATCCAGCCTCCGCCTCTGTCTTCACTGCCCGCCGCCTCCTGACGACATCCATCCCAAAAGTCAACAGCAATCGCCTTAGGGATTCAAGTTTGGCCGCAAATCGCGACACTGCCGAACCTGACACCACAAAACCCCGCCAATGATTAGCCACCAAGTCCGAGAAGCCCTCCTCCAACAGCCACTTCTTCTCAAAACGAAAGGAGAACCGAGCCAAGCGTTCTTCCCCAGAAAACCAAAGAACAGGAGAGTGATCGGAGAGCGTCCTCGAAAGAGCCCAAGCCCTCGCCAGCGGGAAATCCTCCCTCACCTCAGCCGACATCAGGAACAAGTCAAGCCTGGACCTCGATCTCGTATTCCTCCAAGTGTACTTGCAACCGGCCACATCCACAACAGACAACCCCAGAGAACAAACCACCTGCCTAAAATCGGCAGATCCAGGATCAGAACCACCCCCCCCCTCCGGCCTGTCATCCGGGAACAGTGTGACATTCAAGTCACCATCGATGATCCAAATAACATCACCAACCTCAGGCACAAAACTCGCCAAGTCCGCAGACAAGCTACCATCCTCTCATCTACACGGGCCATAGACATTAGTGACCACAGAGAAATCACATCCGCTCTCCGTAGCAGCCTCACCGACAAGGTGAACAAGGAGACGGAAGTCTCCAGCAGATTGAATGAATCGGACCGCCAACCGGATAGGAGCCCTCTCGAAGAACCTGTTGCCTCTTTCTCAACCACCGCGAACCCCCCTACTCATCTTCCGCCGCACTTGATCGTCCAGAGACTGCATCTTTGTCTCCTGAAGCAAGAAGATATCTGCCCCAGCCTCTCTCACCAGATTTTGCACCCCGAGCCTTTCTTCGGGCCGGCACAGGCCCTCACATTCAAAGATAGCAACTTCATTTAAGCAACGGAGTGTCCATCTTCCTCGGGGGAATAACCCCCAAGCGCCTCACAATACCTCTGTCGAGAGCAGCAAAACGATTCCGCACCACCAAGGGACTGGTCACCTCCAAACTCACACCTTCTGCAACCACCCTCGATGCCAAAGAGGCCCTCAACGAAGCCCTCGCCACATTCTTTACCCTCCTCCTCCCCCCTCCCCCCCTCTCATACGCCAACCCGAAACGCCGCTGCTGCGGCCCACCTTATCCTGAAGCGGCAGCTCAAAGCCCACCCCCTCATCCACAACGGTGGCTCCCAAGACCGGAGGCAAAGACCCCACCGCTACCCCCAAACCAGTTGGATCGGCACCAACTCCAGCCGAGCCCCTCCGCCACACATCAGACACCGACGCGCCCGCCTCCCCTCCCAACAGGTCCTCTCCTCCCCCCCCCCCCCCCCGCTCACAAGCAACTCCCTCGCAGCTACCTCCAGCCGCGATTCGATCGCAGTTCCCCCCCTCTCACAACTACCGGACAGAGCAAGGCCCGTCGCACCTCGAGTCGAACCATCAACCTCCTCCTCCAACTCCGGAAGCGCATGCACCACCCTACTACCAGGAGACGAAGCGGCGGAGCCGAACCGGCCACCAGGGCAGTGTCCTGTACCATCGTACCGAGACCGATCAGGGTCCAACCCGACAGAACGCAGAACCTCCTGAGCGCCATCAGGTCGAACCCCACCACCTTCCAACACATCTCGTGTGCCAACCGCAAGACGCCAAGGCAGAGGAACCGCCATCAATCTCGGGAGCCCCACCACAGATATGGCGACGAACCGAATCGCCTCCATCGGGGAGCGCGCCACACTCGGATGCCGCCCACCCGCACAAGGCTGCTCCACCTCCGGGAGCCGATCCCTCCCCCCACCAGGGACTGAACCGGAGACCGCTGCTTCGGCCCTCCACCTCCCGACGACACTTCGGCCAGCAGGATCTCCCGCCTGCGACAACCAGCCGCCTGAAAAGCCGCCTAAACATCTGCAGCCACCAACTCAAGAAGCAGCCGCCTACCACCAAGCCACACCTCCAACCAACCCAACTTCTCTGCCCCAACCAGCCTCACCCGAAGCACGACCTCCAATGGTTGTCCGGGTTGACAACCTGAACTCTCGACTGAGACAACCTCAAGAACGCCTCACAGCAACCTTGAAATGCTCTTTTGCGTCCTCGCACCCCAGCGGGAGCCCACCCTGACAACGACTTTCTCCACCCTGCCGGGCAACACAACGACATCTCACTCCCTTGGCCTCCACCACTTCAACTGCAATGACCCAACCTCCGTCCCACGTAACAAACTCCGCACCTCGGAGTCTCGGAGCCCCCTCGCCAACGCCCTCCACGGTGAAAGCTGAGCCACATCTCCCTTAAAAGATGCCTTGGACACGAGCCCCACGTCAGAAGTCACCAAGAAAAGCGCCCCCTCTCCACCACCCTCGCCAACCAACACATTTGTATGGAGCTCAGCTAATGGGCAGCACCTTCACGAATGGCCAAAGCACCGGCATGAGAAGCATCGCAAGGGCTCACGGCACTCCTGGGCCCAATGGTCGAGGCCACCGCAGCGAAAGCAGCCCCGACCGAATGGGGAGAACGAAGGTGGCGCACGCCCTCGCCTAGAGGCAGCAAAGATCCGCCATGCCCATCCACCAAGCACCGACCCTCGCTCACATCCGAGGCCTCACTGGCAATCATGCTAGGACCCACACCCGGTCGGCCCAGACTGTACCGCTCGCCGACCCCACCGCTCGCCGGAGGAGTCGTGTCGGGTCGTTGCCCTCGCTCGCCACCAAGCGCGCTGCACCCAGCCACCCACGCGCGCTAGCGACCCTGCAGGGAGAAGAGAGATGCACCCAGTCGCCCTCACTCGTTCGCACGTTGGCGACCTTGCAGGGAGAAGAGCGCCGCTCGCATGCTGGCACCCAGTCGCCCTCGCTCGCTGGCGCACTCCCAGCAGAACCCGTGTGTCGTAGCTCGCATCGCCTCTCACCACCGCCTGAGCCACGTTGACTTGCCGCCAAACGCTCGCGAACGCGAATGGAGGCGCTCCCACGGAGGTGTGCCAACGGAGACGCCCCTACAACCCTAGCTCGCATTCCTTCGCCCGAGCAGAAATCAGGAAACATCAAAAGGTACAATCTATCATGAACATGGGCAAGTTGCTGAACACAATCGAATCTGGTTGCATTGTCGACAACACCTAATAATTAGATTTCAAGAAAATCCTAGAACTCATCTTGATCTTGAACGAATCATATATATGAACAATAATAATCCACAAGAATGAATATTCAAGAACAACAAAGAACCGAATCTCAACTAAATCAAAAACATAAAATAATTCCTCGAGAATCGAACCCGCTCAGATACCATGTTAGAAAGTGGAAGTGTAATATCAGAGATATAGAATAAACATGGAGTAGTGTTGCAGAAGTCGGTATTCATTATTTGATGGGAAGGTCACTGAATAGAGAATAATCAGTATTTGGGCGATTATTCAGAATTATTCGATTTTATATGTTTTTAATTATTTTAAATATAAAATTTAATTCTAATACATATATTCTTAGATATTAATACATATATGACTATCAATTAACAAGAATCCATGATAAAAGTACCAATTAACAAGATATATGAATCTTTGACATTTCAAGTAATATTGTTATAAATGGTAAGCCTTCGGAATTAAAAAATAAAAGTAAAAGAACATAAATCATGTCGTCGATCAATAGTCGGCCAGTCGACCGAATAGTCGGACCGAGTATTCGACCAGACCGATTATTGGTCGAATATAATTTGTTCAGTCAGGGACCCCCTTGCACCGCATAGTCGGACCAACTATTCGATATTATCGGTCGACTATTGCAACACTGACAAGGAGAACATGGGGATTTTACGTGGAACCCTACTCCGTGAGGAGCATGATGAAACCACAGGAGAACGCCCCAAAGAGTTGATGATTTTATTAACTTTTCTCATCTGATAAATTGGGTGTGGGGCTTCTTATATAGCTTACAAAAAAATCCGTACGCAAGAAAAAATGATCAAAGTTGATTCATCTATTAAAAAGGGAGAAAATCGTTGGAAAAAATGCAAAAAGGATATAAAAATATTTTTTTGATTGTAATGACTTATTTAAAAAAAGGAAGTCGAAAAAATGATGAAGTGGGCTTATTTGTTTCATTTATTTTCTCCCCATTATCTTGTCTTCTCTCAACTTTGCTTTTATTAACTTTTCTCACAGGAGAACGCCCCAAAGAGTTGATGATTTTATTAACTTTTCTCATCTGATAAATTGGGTGTGGGGCTTCTTATATAGCTCTCACTGAGTCTCCAAGTCCCACAAATAGTAGATGTGGGACTAAACCACTGGATGTGGTAATTGGACCTAGGAGGGATCCAATTACCCATCACTACATGTGACACACATACCCCAACAACAACTGTAATAAAAAAGTCAACCAACTAATTTGCCCTACTAGGTCGACTAGTCGTGTCAGTCAATAGAAGATGGTATGATCGAACGACTAGTTTTATTAGGTTGGGTACCCACCCTCCAACTCGACTGGTTGGCCACATTTTGCAAGCTTACCTATAATTACCATTTTTATGCATCCCCCTCCTGTATTTATTATCCATATTTAGTCTTCTGTGTCAAACAATAAGTAGGTCACACAAGATATTTAAACAAAGAATCGGCATGGTTGTCCCTATAAACATTCAATGATACATAGATATTTGTGTAATGGGAAGATCCCAAGATCAATAAGAATGAAATATTTTGTATAGTGAGAAATATTATAAAGTATGTTTGAAATATTAGGTAAGTAAAACATTTATAAAAGAATTAACGATCCATTGTATGTATAACTATTAAGTATTTAGCATAAATTAGAAAGATCTCACTCTTCTTTGTACTCTAAATTGTTGCCAAAACTTTAATTTAGTATTTATCATGGGTTCATTCTCATAAGTGTAAAATGACAATATCGATATACAAGAAATCATGGCAGAGCATGGTAACCTAGTAGTTTTATGTTTTTTACTCAAAAAGGGGAGGAAACACACGTGATCCCCCCCCCCCCCAATATATTAAAATGAGCGATCTCAACTCAAAAAATAACTCCGTTGCATGACAGCTAGATGGCACATAGTATTGAAATCGATCACGACTCAGATGAAAATCTAAATTGATTCGTGATTAAACTCCCCAAAACTGAGAAGTGTTGATCCAAACAATGACAGCCGACTCCCACAACCTTATCGTGCAAACATAAGAAAAGAAGAGATGTTGGATATCTTGACAGAGGAAAACTCTGCATAAGCAATGGCTTGGGTCCTCTTATGGCATGTATGTTGCCCTATGCACCTTGGTCAGTGACCTCTCCCAGCATAAATCCACACAAAAAAAGCTACCTTTATGTGTGCTCTAAGGGTCCAAATAAATTTGCAATCCTACTCCAAATTGCCCCCACATTGGCTGCTGAGAACAGCCACGAGGGCACGATATGCCTTTTTAATTGAGAAAAAACCATCATCCAAACCTAGTAATTGTATGTTATGGAAGCAAAGTGCAAACAATCATTTTTTGGATCCAATCATGAATCAACCAAGACCTGTACATGCAATAAAGAGAGAGTGAGCACTGGGATGTCCATGTCAACATTACATATACCAATATGACTCCGTTGTGCATAGGGATGCACATTGATCACACTGAATTGGATTTTGGCTTAATCCCCTGTCCAATCCATACGTAACGAATTTTTGATTATTTTTTTCAATTCAATCCATCGGATTACGGATTGGATTTGATTTTTAATTCTCACCTACTATTATATCATAAGTTATGATTAAGTTTGTACCACACTAGACCTCGACATTTAAATCATGGTTCTAAATTTGAAAGTATGGATAAATGTAAAGAAAATATACTTAATTTTTGGGAAACAAAAGAATATATGCTTCTTATTCATTTAGTATGAGCAATCATTATATAACTAACATACATGTAATCCATAGAACTGTAGAAGCACCATGTTAACTTCGAAGAAAATTGCAAGTTGGTGTACATCAAATAAGAACTACAACTAACCTGCAAGTCATCTGCTTGGTTGTGCGGTGTGGGAGGGAGGGTTGTGCCTGAGGGAGGTCTAGGGCGAGGACAATGCATGACTGTGTAGTGCAGGAGGTAGGCAACTGAGGTGCCTGGTTGTGCATGAGCGGGGGAGGTATGGAAGAGCCGAGGATGAGGCATGGTTGCGCATGCACGACAGAGGTTTGGTTGCACATGCACAAGGGAGATCTAGCTGCGTGCGCACGATTAGGAAAAAGGATGGCAACCGGGGAAGAAGTGTACAGCCGAAGGTGGAGAGGTGTGTGGTGTGGGTGGGTGTTTCATTTGGAAGAGCCCAAAATGGGTTTAGGTTTGTGTATTTTTTTAAGAAGGGTGTTTTGTTTGACAAATTGGAAGGACTTGATGGACATTATGAGTAGGTATTACTTTTTTTAAAACCAACAGGTGTCTGGGTAAGGGAGTTTCCAACAAGTGTAATGGGGTAAAGCTTGAGTTGGAATGAGGTTTAAACTATAAATGTGAGTAGCATGGATATTTACACATAGCTTTCAAGTAATATTAAACATATGATATGCTCTAATAACAAATGAAATTGTATATATTATTTATTTATTAACGGATTAACAGATCGGATCGGATTTTAACAAGAATCCAATCCAATCCATAAATGAACGGATTTGTAAAATTTCAATCCAATCCAATCAATTAGACTAATAAATCCAAACCGATCCAATCCAATGACAATGGCTTGGATCGGATTACGGCTTTTATCCGATCCATGTGCACCCCTAGTTGTGCATGACCACACAAAGGATTTAACAATTACTAATCATCATGTATCCTTAAGTGGACAATTCAGAATTCTACATGCATGAAACTAATGTTGAAAAAAGTTCGACTTGGAGACACATCAATCAGTCCCAGCCACAAATGTTTAGCTTCGAGACACATCAATCAAATGGGTTCCTTCCGAGAGGCTTAGTGAGTTGACAATACATTTGGAGGACAAAATTCCTTAGAGTTTTAGGAAAATACAATTCTCATGACCGAAATTATTTTATTTTCCTCAATACTGGAGCAATATCGCATGACCATTGAACGATATACATATCGCCTTTTATTTATGCGCAATATATATCATATGACATGTATATTTTACATCTAATGCATCTTGTATGTGTCATGCTCTGCTACAACAACAAAGCCTTTTCCCACAATTAAGTACAGTAGGCTACATGGATTCTATGCCTCCATTCAGATTTATCTTGGGTTAATCTCGAGCTTATATCCAAAAAACTAAGATCCCTTCGTATAGTCCCATTCCAACACTTCTTGGGCCTTCATCACCCTCTCTTAGCTGGCTCAACATCACAAAACTCGCATCTCCTAACTGATGCATTAGCTAACCTTCTTTGCAAATGACCAAACCATCCTAAGTGATTTTCTCATATCTTATCCTCGATCGGAGCTACACCAACTTTATTTCTGGTTGCATCATTCTAAATCCGATCTTTACGTGTGTCCACGCATCCACCTTAGCATTTTCATTTCTGCTAATGCCATTCTCTGTACATGTCTATGGTTCACAGGCCAACATTCAGATCCATAGAGCATAGCAGGTCTCACAGTTGCTTTGTCCTTTTGATTTTTAAAGGAATTTTCTTATCACTGAGAACAACAGAGTCTACTCTCCACTTTAGCCAACATGCATTTATTCTATTAGTAACATCTCCATCAATTTCCCCATCATGTTGCAAAATAGATCCCAGGTATCTAAAAGAATCTCTCTTCCGAATGTTATGATCACCAATCTTCACCTCGATTCCTTCACCATTGTTACCATCAAAGGTGCACTCCATATATTCAGTCTTATACGATATCCTTTAATCTCTAATGCATGTCTCCAAACCTCAAACTTCTCATTTATTCCATCTCTAGTCTCGTCAATTAACACAATATCATCAGCAAATAAGGTATCTCATCCTGAATGTGACTTGTCAACTCGTCCATAATCAAAGTAAAAAGAATTTGACTCCAAAATGAACCTTGATGTAAATCAATGTTGATGTCAAAATAGTCAAGCTTCCCAGTCTAGATACTTACACAAGATAAAGCCCTATCATACATATCCTTTATGAGGTTAATGTATAGGACAGGTACTTGTCTCATCTCTAAAACTCTCCACAATATCTCACGTGTGACAGAATCATAAGCCTTCTCCAAATCAATAAAAATCATATAGCGGTTCTTCCCTTTAGCAATATAAATCTCCATTGTTCTCCTCGACAACTAGACGGCTTCAATAGTTGAGCGACCTAGCATAAATCTGAATTGATTTTCTTTTACTTTGGAAACTTGCATCAACCTTCTTTCAATCACGCGTTTCCAAATTTTCATAGTGTGTCTCATCAGCTTAATGACTCTGTAATATGAACAGTTGTTAGCAAACTGTGAGTGAATTCTCTGCATGCTATTAACAAAAAGGTAAATTACAATTTGTGTCCATATCTATGGGTTCGATCCCAGAATGGGTCCCGATCTTTAAATTGTAACGATTCAGATCCCAGGACCGTTAACGTAAGGAACTTTTTGGGGTTAATGACGAGTATGTCCTTGTTTAAAAGTTCGAACCCAACCCTCATTCCTTACCAACAAGGGCATATTCGTTATTAACCCAAAATTTCCATTTCCTAAATGGTCCTGCGACCCGAATTGTTGCAATTTAAAGATCGGGATCTATTCTGGGATCGGACCCATAGATGGGGACCCAAATTGTAATTTACTCTTAAAAAAATCAGTAAGCGAACACTAAATAGAACAATAATGTCCCAGGAAATAAACTCCACTCAACATTTACATTGCAACAGAAGGAAACACTCGGTTGTTTCTTCAATCACAAAAACGTCAAACCAATAATATAAATTTAGAAAAACTGAACCAATGTAAATGAACATCAAATAAGCATTAAATAGATGCAATATTTTATTAAAAAAATTATGGCATTTAAGGAACAAAAAATGGCATTGTCTCTTCCTTCTCTTCTAGAGGAAGAGAAGGCTGAGATTGGATTTGAAACGATGTGATCAAAAGGAAAGTTAGCGTAGCTCTGATAGAGGATAAGATGAGATAGAAGTGCTTAAGGTGGTTTGGTCATTTGCAAAAGAGGTTGGTTGATGCACCAGTTAAAAGATGCGAGATTTGGGATGTCAAGTCGACTAAGAGAGGGTGAGGAAGGCCCAAGAAATATTAAAATGAGACTATCCAAAGGGATCTTAGTTATTTGGATCTAAGTCTAAGAATGTCCCAATAAATATATGACCGGAATCAAAGAATCCATGTAGCCGACCCTACTTAATATGGGAGAAGGTTTTGTTGTTGTTGTTGCCTCTTCCTCCTCTTCTAAAAGATTTGAGCAACTTGCAAGCATTCAAGACGTAAAAAGGGCAGCTTGGTCGATGCAGTGTTCATGAAATCGACCGAACGGGCTGCATATACAACCGCATATGCCCGTGCAGCATGCAGACCGAACCGATCTCATGAATCGGTGCATTATGCGCCCTCCACGTATAAGCGGACCGCATATGACCCACATACTGCTCCAGCATCTCCAACATTCCAATCCTCTCATTCAAGTGCTTAATTCCGTAGATATGCCTCTTCCTCCATTCAATTGTAAGAATATAGCATGTATTTGTATACAATTGCAATGCATTATACAATTATATATGTGCAATATTTTATGTTTATCTCATGCATTGTTTTAATGAGTATATACAATGTATCGTCAAATATTTTAATATATGTCAATTGGGGTTTTGTTCATATTGTGCACGAATGTGTAATGAAGTTTTGTTATTATGAATCATCTAATATGTGAAGTTTTTATTACTATATATTTTTTGTGATTAAATGTTTGGCAATTAAAAGCATATACTCAATCATCTAATATTAATTATTTTCTTATACCTTCTTTAACTCCACTTAGATACATAAACTCGGTAAGTAATAATATTCATATATATTTATTTATAAGTTAAAAATTAGAAAACTGCGTAGAACCACATATACCCCGCATATATCCCCGCATATCGCTTATTCAGTATTCAGTGGCATGTCCGAACGCATACGCATACCGCTTTCATGAAACTTGGGTCGATGTGCGTTATATGTTCAAGGATTCTCCTTTGTCGCCTTCATGAAAGTTCGACATGGGAGGTAAGATAATTGCATGATGTGTTGCCTCCATTTCCATTTCTTCTTGTCCAATCTGATTTTTTTACGGTGTTATTGGCATGGGTTTATTGTCTCCATGCAACTCAACATGAAGTGTAATAAAGTGTGATTCCGCTACCAATTCGTATCTCATAGAAAGACAATTTTGGTGAAAAATAGGATCAACTTCTGGAGTTTCCTTTTCGGCTTCAATACATCCAGCATCTTATGGTTGATCTCATCCTCGACCTCGACCACAATCACATCCTCGAGCTCGTCTACGAGCCCGTCCATGACCACTTCCTCTTCAGTGCACATGTTCTTTATTTTCTTGTTTGATCTAGAGGGTTGGGCATCTAAAAATTTGCACTGCAATTTATTGCTTCATTTCTTCTTTGGCTTATATAATAATCCCTTTGCATTCGTCATGGTCAAGAGCAACATACTTTATTTGAGTAATATACTCTCATAACGACATGTGCCATTTTCAGCATGAACTCATAAAACAAAATGAATATCTTGTCGCTCACATTTTATGACAACATAAAGCCAACTCTCCTAACAAACCTTCATGTGATGCCTAGATACAAATTCAAGTAATTCGGTGTCACGTTCTCTCCATTAGATTGGATCAATGGCATCGCAATATGACTTTGTGCCATCCATTCTGCAAGATGTGGATCGTGCTAAACTCTTGAGTCCATGACCACCTTTCCCATCAAATCAATGGTGTATATGTCATCATCCTCAGAAAAGATCCTCTCAAGACAAAGGACAATAACTGAATCTCGGTAGCATGATTACCAGATCATGTCATCATGATATGGCTAACCAATATCTTGGATCATATCATTGCAACTATTTTCCCATACAAGGAGACGACAAATGAAAAGGAAGAGACATTGTCTCAGACGTATTATCAACAGACAACCAAATCATGAAGGGAGATTCCTTAGTGGTGTCCTGGGAATACATAATTCCCTGGACATTGTACAATGTTTTTTTTACTTCAGTACTGTACAGATGCCGAATCTTCTATATGTGCCACCTTATATCACAATTTAAGAATGTGACAGGTGCATGACGCATGTAAGAGATGCAATATAAGCTGAAGTCCCTAGAAATGAAAAGTCCCCACACATATCGCATATGCTTTTTGCAACATATGCAGAAGTCCCTACAAATGAAATTTTATGCCGCATATGATGTATGTGATATCCCCTGAAAGCCCTAAAATGTTTAAGTCCCTACAAAACTCCCTCTCTGCCACTTCTCTGCTCACATCCCAGTTCGACGAAGGTGTTCTCTTCATGCGACTTCTCAGGGCATCCCCAGTTGCTCCCTCTCTACTAGTGCGCTGCCTCTTCGCTAACCTGTTGCCGACGCATCATCTCCCAACCTCCGGAGACCTTTGGCACATCCTCTTCCTGTCGTGCTTCCACCATTGGCGCTCCCCCACAGAGCTCTCCAAGCTCAAGGTAAAGATGAAACGTTTGGTGTTAGGGTTTGGGTATGTTGGGAATCATGTTTTTCCACCAAATTGAAGTTTATATGATGATCGGATAATCCTTTTTTCTTACAAATCCATTGCCCGCCAATGTGTTAGGTTGGAATGGAGTCGATTCATTGCATGTTCTATTTGAAGGGTACAATTGTGCATTCGTCATAGCATCCCTTCACCCCTCCTACCCCACCCCCCCCCTCAATCGCCACTAGCTCTTGAGTCTTGACGGCGACTCTAGATCCACTACCGATCACCGTCAGCTCCGCAATCGATCGCCGCTTGTTGCTTCGATGCCTCATTGGCCTATTATAGCCACCGCGAGGTCCTCTCCAACTCAGTTGTCCTCTCCAGTTTGTGCCCTAACTAGGTTAGGCATTTTTTCCGAATTCAACCACTTTTTTATCATTCATTCTATGCCTTTTATTGCGGGGACGATTGTTTCTATTGTCGGGTTTTGGTTCTTGGGATTTCATTGGTGGAAAGATCATTTCTTGGTGGTTGTTTGAAAGGACTACGGATTTCCTTGTAAATCATGGTCTAGAATCATTGGATTTTCTGTGTGAATACCTTATGCTGTAATCTTTAGTTTTGGTATACATTAGATTTAAAGTAATGTTGTTACAGATGAGAAAAGGCATGAGGGCGAATCTTAAGTTTATATTATGTTATTCTAATTGAATCGATTTCTGTGAAATCTCTGGAACTTAATCGGATTGCTTTCTGTCTAATCTGTTATTTCGACAATACCTATTATTGTTGGAGTGCCTTCAGTATATGAGAAAATTGACACCATGTGTGATTTGTTGGTTGTACCTTTATGGTTGTTTAGTTTACTTTAAGAAATTTAATTGCTTTTGTGCAACGGTATTTGGTTTTTCGGTGGAAATGCTTGGCACCATATTTCTTATATTTTACAGTTACCCTCTGCTATTATAAAGTAGTCGCGGTGTAGTTGGTATTGGCATTTTTAATGAGTTGTATAAATTAGTAACTAAGTCATAAGATTGTTTATATTGTTTATAAATATTGGATATACCAGGCAAGTTATATTGTTTATGTTGTTATTTGTTAGTGGAAATTTTAAGTTTATGATATTTGTGTAGCTTATGATGTGATTTTGTGACTGTAGATAGCTATACCTCCAACGAACATCGATTCCGGTAGCGACTCATCAATTTAAGTGCCATCAGGATCAAGTGATCTTGCATGGCAATACATGTACCTTTCGAGTCGTGCCGATCCGAACACGGTTACTTGTGGAATGTGCAAAAAGGTTATTAAAGGAGATGTCTACATGTTCAAGCAACATCCAGATCCAGCACATCAAAGAGGCAATGTGGTTGCATGTCCCAAAGTGGATGAGGAAACAAAGAAGAAGAAGATGATCGCATACCTGACTGAACTGAAGTTGCCAAGAAGAAGAGACGGATTGCCACTGAAGTTCAGGAAATGAGAGATGAGATTGATATCATAGAAGATGTTGCATCGGCAAAAAGATCATGATTATCTGATTCCACGAAGATGATCTCGTACCTGACTGAACTGAAGTTGCCAAGAAGAAGAGCTGGAGTGCCACTGAAATTCAGGAAATGAGAGATGAGATTGATATCATAGAAGATGTTGCATCGGCAAAAAGATCACGACTATCTGATTCCTTGAAGCAGAACGTCGTAGTAAAAGGATTATCGCGTAGATGGCCATAAAAGATGCATTCCCCAAAGATCGTCGAGAAGGGTTACCTCCTATATATGCAACTGGGCATATACATCGGCAATTCAGTTCAATGCATTGACGACAAAGCCCTTCATGCATATGGTGGAGGCAATTGGGAAGCATGGTCCTGGGCTAAAAACTCATAGAAGGTATGATCAATAGTCTATTTATAAAGAAGTCGATGAAGAAAATGTATGATGACTTGCAAAGCCATCGAGATACATGGAAGTCGACAAGATGCTCTCTAATGACCGATGCAATGCCTTCATGCTAACGGACATGCAAGTAAGGAACATCATGAACCTTTGTGTCAATCCAAATCTGGATATCTTTCCATGTAATCTCTAAAACTTCTCTTCACCACAATATCTAAATCACCACAAAGGAGCTTCCTGCACACAGACTTGGTCGCGGAGAGTTTGGCAAGCCATTAGCCACGAGACAACGATCAAAAACTAATGAGAATTACGATCCAGGTATATCGACATTGTTTTCAATTCAAGTCATGCAAATCATGTTCGATTTTATTGACTTAATCAATTCTATATTTTAATAGCTAATTGTATTACAATCATGGAGATGAAACGTCACATTTAATATTCATGGCCATCAGTATCCTGAGATTGATGTCTTCATCCCCTAGATGTGAGCGTAATTGGAGTACTTTCGAGTCAGTGAAGACTCTATTGTCCCACCTAATAGGAATAATAGCGGTAGATTGGTAACAGATATAAATATTAACTTTTACTTGTATTCTTACTTTCAGATCCAAACCAAAAAGAGAAATAGGTTGGAAACAAATAGGCTAAACAATCTCGTGTACGTACATTTCAATTCCAACATGTAGGAATGTCATCTTGACAATGAAATGGATGCTCCTTCTCGTGATCATGCACACTTGGGTGAATGGATCGAAGATGTCAATGTACAAGCTCGGGATGAGGAGGTTATTCCAGGTTTCGGATCGACTTGTGGTATTGTAGCACATACTAATGGTGTTGAAGAGAATTTGAAATTGAGAAGGAATTACCGAGGTTAACGTGGCACGGGAGCTTCATCTTCGAGCTCAAATGTTGTACCGATGAATGAAACAAGGAGGAATTATAATTTGAATACATAGAAGAAGAAGATGCTCATGATGAAGAATATGATGAAGAAGATCTTGATCTAGAAGCTGACATCGATTATGATGAATGGCAACTAGCTGCTAGATTTATTTTTGTTAAGCATGTTCATGTTTTAATGTGTTGTTTTTCTTTTTTGAACATGAGAACATGCTATGTAGTAAATATTTTGTTCTTAACTCGATTATTTTTCTTTTGCTTTAATTGCTTCTTTTATTTAAAACAACAACAAAGCCTTTTCCCACAATTAAGTAGGGTCGGCTACATGGATTCTTCGCCTCCATTCAGATCTATCTTGGGTCAAATCCGAGCTTATATCCACAAAATAGGATCCCTTCGTATGGTCTCTTTCCAACACTTCTTTTATTTAATTCTTATAAATTCGAAAATGTCTAAATCTATGCAAATATATAAAAATATATTAAAAATTAATTATAATATTTAAAATATTTAAAAAAAATGAAAACCGACGAAAACATGACTAATTCTGATTAGTCGCATGACTGCAGATTCCTTAGTGACCCTGTCGATCGAGTATTCACTGCCGACTTATTCAACTATGCTAATTCGAAAACATGCTTCATGTGCCATTATCCTCATCGTATATGTTGATAATATTATTAATGGAGATGACAATACAGGCATTCTCGACACTAAGGCCTTTCCATAGAAGGTATTTGTCACCAAGGACCTTCGTCACATGTAATACTTTCTTAGGATTAAGGTCCTCGTATCTACTTTCTTAGGATTGAGGTCCTCGTATCTTTGGAGAACTACAATTAACCCAAAAAAAGAACTGCCTTGACATTTTTACACATACAAGTTTACTTCATTGTACACCATCCTCTATTCTTATTAAGTCTCAAAGTCATGTTATACGGCAAACACCTTATTTGAGGATACTACATGATATAGGAGCCTATTCCATATCTTGTTGTTATTAGGCTCGATATCTCGTATGCTTTCAGTAAAATCAACCAATATATGGACAAGCTAAAGTACAAGAACTGACATGATCTTCGCATCCTCCTACCTGAAGAATTCACCAGACAAGAGATTATTCTATGCTACTTATTGGGAGAAAACAATCACTTGCTTATTCACGAGGCCTTAGGGTTCCCTTATATAGATGAGAGACATGTTAGGCAAATTACATAAAGAGAACGGAAAGAATAGAGAGTACATATAAGAAATAAAAGATAAATAATATCTCAACACTCCCCCTCAAGCTGGAGTGTCGGTACCAATCATGCTCAACTTGAAACAGCATCTCTAGTAAGGCCCCCTGGTTAGGACCTTGGTAAGAACATCTGTTGTCTGATCTCCTGAGCTAACATGAATAGTGGAGATGAAGCCCTTATGTATCATGTCTCGAGTGTAGTGAGGTATACCTCGATATGCTTGATCCTCTCATGGAAGGCTAGGTTGTTAACGATGAATAGAGCAGTCTGGTTGTCATATTGAAGGTGCATGGGAATAGGCACCTCAACTGTTAGGTCGGTAAGAACATAACTGACACACGTCATCTTTGTAGTGTACTAGCTTATGCCATGGCCTTGTATTCTGATTCTGCACTGAAGCTGGCAACAATTGTTTGCTTCTTGCTCTTCCATGACACCAAGGAACTCCCTATGAATAATACAAAGCCAGAGGTAGACTTCATGTCCTTGTGACATCCTGCATAATCAGCATCTGCACAAGCTATAACGGCAGGGGATGTACCTCTGCTGAATAGAAGACCAATACCAGGTGACGCCTTCAGATATCTCAAAATCATATGGACTGCATCCATATGTGCATGTCTAGGCTGCTCCATGAACTAACTCACTTTGCTTACTGCAAAGGATATATCTGGCCTGATGATGATCACATATAGGAGCTTCCCAACGAGCTCCATGTACCTCCTCTTGTCTACCTCCTCAGTGCCATCATCATACAGCTTCGTTCTTGGGTCTATGGGAGTAGTGGCAGGCATGCAATCTGCCATGCTTGTCTTAGAGAGAAGATCTATAACATACTTCCTCTGGGTCATCAATAGACCTCGCTGATTCCTGGAAACTCCAATCTAAGTAGCGTTTTGCTAACCTAGGAAATCCTTAGCAGCGTGGATGCCCTACTCATCATCCTTTGTAACAATTATATCATCAATACAAACAACTATGGAAACAATACCTCTCTAAGTCCTCTTAACAAATAGTGAATGATCGGCACTCGATCTCACAAATCCATGTTGCTCTATCAGGTCTGAGAGTTTCTGGATCCATGCTCTTGGACTCTGCTTACGACCATAGATCGCCTTATGAATCCTGCAAATATTTTGATACTCCCCATCCGCAGTGAACCCAGGTGGCTACTGCATGTAGGCCTCCTATTATAGGTCACCATAGAGAAATGCATTCTTTACATCTAGCTGATATAGGGGTCAATCCTGTGTCACTGCAATAGAAAGAAGATTATGCAGTGTAGAATGCCTAGCCATTGGAGAGAAGGCATCTTAATAGTCCACCCCATATGTCTGGGTAAACCCAAGTACCACAGGTCTTGCCTTGTAGTCATCAACATTGTCATATGCTCAGTGCTTCACTGTAAACACCCACTTGCATCCCTTAACCGATGCTCTTATAGGAGCTGTAACAATGCTTAGCACGACCATCTCCTCCTCCATGGCAAAACGTCATTGATTGTCTAGTATGGCATCTTGATATGTTCATGGTATTTCCACAGCTGATAGTGCCACGACAAATCGCCTGAAGTTCTTTGAGAGTCTGCTCAAGGAGACATGAGCTGCAAAAGGATATGTAGCATAACTACGTCTCTACTTCCGCAGAGCAATAGGCACATCTAGATCATCTGTCACCTCATGAACCTGTAAACTACCCTCTTGAGAAGGCACCTGGTCATCCTGTAAAGAATCATGCTGCATAAACAACTCAGAAGTATCATAAGTAGAAACAATGTGCTCATTACATACCTGGGACGTGTTGGATGATGGGGAAGGACCATGAGCAGAGGGAACAATGTGAGACCTGCGAATAAACACACGTGGCAAAAACTGAGCCAATGTACCGGAAGGCGGTCCAGGGATAGCTACAAGAGCAGCTGTAGGTACTGGAGGTGGTGGGAGTAGGTATTGGAGGTGGTAGAGCCATAGGAGGAGGCGTGTAAACCTCCTCATCAGAGTCAAATGGAGTCAACCTGTCACATGTATGAGAGAAATAAATAACAGACTCAAAGAAGGTGACATCAGCACTAATAAAGTATTTTGTCGAAGCAGATCAAAATAACAATACCCCTTCTAGGTACGAGAGTATCCAACAAAGACACACTTAACAGCTCTAGGGGAGAGCTTGTCACAATCAGGCGTCAGATTGTGAACAAAGGCCAAAGAGCCAAACAATCAGGGTGTAAAGGAGAACATGTCCTTCTCGAAAAACGCAATCGAGAAAGGAACCTTTTCTCCTAAAACAAAAGAAGGCATATGGTACAACAAGCAGCAAGTTATGAGGATTGCATCACCCCAGTAAGAGTGAGGGGCATGACTCTGAATCAAAAGAGTTCGGGTCACATCAAGTAAATTATGGTGTTTGCTTTCTTCAACACCGTTTTGTTGGCATGTGTAGGCACACGAGGTTTGGTGTATGATGCCAAGAGACCTGAGGAACTTGGACAGTTATAAAGTGCATAACTCTAAGGCATTATCAAGTCGCAAATACTTGACAGTAGCGGAGAAAATTTCCTTTATTTCATTAATAAAGGTTTTAATGACAGATCCAATCCCAGACTTATTTTTTAACAAAAAGATCCAAGAAAGTCTAGAATAGTCATCCACGGTAACAAGATAAAAGCAGTGTCCTTGGTGATCAGAAACAAACTTGGACCCCAAATATCTAAGTGAATAAGCTCAAATAACTAAGTACTGCTACGACTCTAACGATCAGGAAAAGAAGAGCGGTGATGCTTTCCAAGCTCGTAAGCCTCACACTAAAAGGAAGATCACATGGAAATCTGTAGGAGGACATGGCATAGCTTCAGTAGAGGAATGTGGCCAAAACAAAGATGCCAAAAGTACGGTGAGACCAGACCAGTAGGAATAGTAGAGGCACCGGCATGAGGAGGTTGGACCAGTCTGTAGAGTTCTTGTTGCACACGACCACATCCAATCACCTACCCGTGAGTATGTCCTGAAACATAGGAGAAGAGGGGCCAAAAATGGCACTACAATGCAAGTCCTTCGTAATCTAACTAATAGAAAGTAAGTTTATCTGAAAATCAGAAGCATATAAAATATTTTGTAGGCACATGATGACGTCAAATGCACCTCCTATGTCATGTGTTGGGTAAGTAAACTCCATTCACAATGATGACCCATCTACCAGGGAATATAAACATGTAAGAACTGAACTGGGCTCTATCTCCACATAAATAGTGGGAAGCACCACAGTCTATGATCCATTCTGTCATATCTGACATGTTATCACTGGTAAATGCATATGTTATACCTAAGAGGCTCAAAGAAGCTCTAGCAACAACTACAACATCTGAGGAATATGTGGTGGTGCTGGCAATAAGAGCCATGATCTCCCGTGTACGAGAGACAATATCATCAAGGTGTGGATCTGCTGAGGAGTCGAAGTGTTTGGATGCTCAATTTGCTCTGTCATTTGAGTAGATACGGGGCATCCATGCTTTTGATAGCATGTGTCATCGGAGTGTCCCGGATGACGATAATAGGTACAGAAGCTACGTTGACATCCACCTCCTCTGCCACGAGGACCACCCATCTGAACTATGTAGAACCTCCCATGCCGTGAGATGCAACCATCGATGATGAGGTCAGTGCGACGGTAGCGGATGGGATAAGAAGCTTGATAAGGCGATTGTAGGCATCCTCCATAGGAGGAATGGTCGCGCATGTAAGGAGATGTCTAGGACTATCAAGAAAACTCTAGCCATCGTAGAGTTCCTATATGTCATCTACTACTCGGTGGAAGTGGTGACAGGCATGAAGCTGTGAAGCTTCTCAAACATGTCGTGAAGCGAAGAGTAGAACATATGCAGAGTACGATCATTCTACTTGGTCGTGCATATATCAAATTGTAGCTGAAGAATCTTGACCTCGTTCTTCGCTTGGACATGCATGGCTGTCAGAACGTCCCACATCGTCTTGGCGGTGGGCTGGTTCACAATATCATTGGTGATTTCTGTGGTGAGTATCCCAGAGAGCCATCATCTTGCTTCCACGAAGCACTGTCTCTAGTCTTATCCGTCAGCTCGGGCTTTGTCCGAATGTGCTCTGTGTTATTGCACTGCATAAGGATCATAAACTGCATGGACCACAACTCATAGTTGATTCCATCCATCTTCACGATGGGAGCCGAGCCCTTGAAGGCACCGAAAGAAGAGCAAATGTCGCCCTTATTTTCTGATATGATGAGAAAGAATGCCAAAATGAAACTCGACTGGGGAGAAAAACCAATCCGAACGAGTCTACACGATCATGTAGAGGATTGGTTATACATGTAGAATCATACATCCATTCTCGTCAATTCTCAATCCATGTTAGGACCAAAAAACGAGATTTAGAGGTCTAAAATCATGTTTTCCTATCAAAATCAGACTTTCTCAAACTGGATTTCTACGACAGAGAGGAGAGAAACCAACTCGGGGGCTATAGGTGACACTACTGAGGCGCTCAGGGATGCGTAGAGGCACGTGGCTCTTACAGGGGGGTCCAGCGGCGCAGAGGGTTGTTGCGCCAGTTGTGGTTGTTGTGTGTCATGCGATGGGCCACAGGAGGCCCCAGTGGTGGCTTGGGTGCCGTACAATGGGTCGTTGCAATGGTTGTGGGCCGTGCGGAGGCCCGCAGACGCAGCTTGGGGCTGCTTGGAGGGCTCTGATGGCGACGAGGGTCGCACGCAGGGTTGGCAGCGGTGCTTGATTTGTGCAAGGGCAAAAGGTGGGGGCTAGGGCACAGGTGGGGTATTAGAACTCTGGTCTAGGACCATTTCTCTAATACATGTTGGGAGAAAAATGTCATTTGCTTATTCATGAGGCCCTAAGGTTGAAATCCATTGGTCAAATTACATAAAGAGAACGGAAAGAATAGAGAATACGTAAAAAAGAAACAAAAGA
Organism: Ottelia alismoides; assembly: GCA_037367405.1. Taxonomy (NCBI): domain Eukaryota; kingdom Viridiplantae; phylum Streptophyta; class Magnoliopsida; order Alismatales; family Hydrocharitaceae; genus Ottelia; species Ottelia alismoides. The sequence continues at coordinate 174,589 of JAZKJV010010011.1, read as the reverse complement.
TATATAAGATCTCAACACTGCTAATGGCCACAACGATGTTACATCCTATGCACATGTAGATTGTGTCAGTTCTCCTGAGGATAAACACTCCTTCATTGGTTTTGTCATGATTATTGGTGGAAATATGATTACTCATCGCTGTAAGAAGTAACCAGTTGTTTCGAACCCCAATGCAGACGCAGAGTATAAAGCTATGACTCCAAACACTGAAGAGATTTCACCTTTCTACAGGAACTCAGGTTGTCCATCAGAACTCTAGTTCCCCTCTATTGTAACAACAAGCCAACCACTTATATTGCCATTAATAGAGTATTCATGAACGCACCAAGAAAATTGAAGTAGATTGCCACTAAATCAGAAGCAATACGGGAAGGGAAGATTAATACTTCACACATTCCTATGGAGATACAACTTGCACAAAGTCAGAGTAGTCTGCGAAACTCCATTAGGATCGATAATCACAACAATTCATCCTTTTTAAATAACTTTATAATAAATGAACAAATCATGAAAGCGTCCTCACATATTGGTTTCAACAGTGCCCTTTTCATATTCATTTTGCTTTTGTTCATTTTGAAATGGAATTCGTTTGTGCATTTGGTTCATTCAGATATTCACGAATATATTGTGACAGGTCTGAGGAAAAATCCCGAGTTATTTAAAAAAATAAAATATATGACAAAGAAAGAGATAATGGTTCAGTATGTAAAGGGTTGAATCGTCTGATCAAAAAATGATTTGAGAGGATAAATTTTGGAGGGTGAAACCACCTATAGAAAATGCAATTTTAGTCAATGCCGTGTGCAGAATCTATTTTAACTTCAGGGAAGTTGTCTTTTGAAAAGACAGCATCTGCTGAAATCGTGTCTTATAAATAGAAGTGCAATTGAGTCTACTTTTGGAATGAGAGTTTTACTCCATAAATCTGTGTTACATGCAAATGCATAATCGCATGTAGTAACGAATACTTCTTCTTTTTATGTAGTGTCAAATTACTCAAGAATTTTGGTCAACGGCGCAGATAATGCCAATATCCAGCAAACAAAATAGAAAAATCTACCGTACCCTGAAGTCCAACGAACATGATGATACTGGGCTTGCCCTTCTTCGGGGTGTAGGACGGCTTCCCCGGGTCCAGCATCTTGCACAATTCATTGAAGACGGCCTGGAAGATTCAGACGGTACATCAGAAGTTGAATTCTTTACATGATGGGGAACAGATAGAGATCCCCGCGTGACCTGCTGAATGATGCGGCGCTTGTTGTGGCCGGCAGCGAGGTCGTCGAGGTTGACGATGCGCTTGATGTTGGTCTGCATATCTCGGACCATCTTGAACTGGACGTCGGATCGGAGCAGTGCGCGGGAGATCTCGTTGAGGCACTCGTTCAGGACCTTCTCGTCGATGATGGTCGCGTTGCTCATCTGCTGCAGCGCGCGGGATATGCTCCCGCCTAATTCCGCGAGCACCATCTTTTCCGCGCTCCGATCGACTACACGGGAAGTTCACAGGTCGACGACGACCGGATTACCACCGGAAGGTGAGTGGGGGCGAAGAAAGGCGGAGGAGACTGCGGCGACGAGTGGATCTTTGGGTCTTTATCTTTCTCTTTCCGATGCAACAGGGGAAACTGAACCCTTGTCCGTTCCCCGTCCACTACATGCTGGAGACTCTTTTCCTGGTGAGCTCTTCATGTTATGACTTGAGTAACATTTCCAATGCTGATTTCTCTTTAGGTAAAATCCTGAATAAAAAATACTTAAAAATAATATAATGGATCTAATTTGGAGGGATCTAGATGTATTGGATTTTTTTTCTAAGAGTATGTTTGTTGTGGGCAACAATGATATCCACTTGTTAGCTTTAAATCACTTCTAAACAAAAAATCATGTATTCAAATGTGGCTCTAAAAGAATACTTCAATAATAACGGTATGAAGTGATTGTTTCGGTAACGAGACTTGATGATGCATCTCCTGAGGGATTGAATATGTTGGTAAATGTAATAGAAGAATCATCAACATGCGAAATAATTGTGTTGTGGACAATAGAAGGGTGGACGAGGAAAACAAGTTTAAACCACAATTCTCATGTACACACAAAGTACGTATTCAAGGAAGCGTTGTTGACACCTTTCTCACTATGATAGATGGAATCCCATTAATCCCATAGTCATCCTCTGGGATGGGATATTGTGACCTTGAGTGAGCAACACAAGAGCGTGTTCCATCCATACAAGATGAGTGATCCCCCTTCTGGACTATGAGAAGTGATGTGCAGTTATACCCATTATTTTGACTTTTTGAGAGTTTCCTATGTCCAAAGTATGTACTCACAATTCAATAGAGCTCGTCAAGATCTTTCCAACGAGCTCGAGAATATCGAAATCTGAGTTCACTACCTCAAGATATGGTTGCTTTAAGTAAGTTGGTCGGCATCCAATATGGATCCAAATAGGATTTAAATATGGACACTTTTTTATAAATAGGGAGGAGGGCTTGCCGACCCTAGAACCCTCTCCACCGCATCAACGGAGCAACGTCCCAATCTTTTATATCATCACTCAAGGCTCAGTCAGAGTTATCGTAGAATCAACATTAAACCCTTTATAGTACCAATCACCACCCTACTATGTGATGCCTCTCGAGTGGAGTTGAACTTACTATCAACTCAGCTGGATCACAAAGGTGCACACTCATCTTGTAGTATTTACCTTTTACGTTGCATAAAGCGTATTTATACTTTACTTGAAAGTAATTAATCTTGGAGATATACATATGTCTTTCAATAATAAATCAACCAAAACAATAATAAGTAAGACCCTCAGCCACAATCCACACCATTCATAAATTATATTCTATGTAATGGTATAATCGTAGGCATTCGGTATGGAAATCCAATACATTAGTTTTTTTACTAAACATATATGATTATAAGTAAAAGTCTATCCAAGGATACGCAATGCATCAGAAACATCATTTCAGCATGGAATAGGGTGTAGAGGGAATATTCTTGTAGCTAATGGATATACCTTTCTCTTGCAATTTGATTCATGTAATTTCTCTTTACCATAAGTTGTTGATCTAAGGGTCCAAAAAGTTATGACCAGTAAAGTTATGCTTCATCGGTTTATGAACGTGGAATTTAGAAGGATTGATTTTGCAATTCAAAAAGGACTAGGGGCACAGCTTGTTGCTCACTTGTCTCCTATTTCGATGTAGTTTCAAATTTTCGATTAGCACCCTATTTGAATCCTTTTTCAGCATGGAATGGGATGCGGAGGGAATATCCTTGGAGATAATGGATATATCTTTCTTTTGCAATTGGATTCATATAATTTCTCCCTTCCATGTCTATGCAAATCCATAGAATCCTTGAGTTGATTTTCGTGGCATGATTAAGGATTTTGGATAAGTGGTTGAATTACAATTTTCTCCATTCTAGGAGTTCCACTTATTAGTTTTAACATATTGCATACCATTGCAATGAGAACAATGAGAGAAACAAACATATAGTCTCAAAAATTAATTCTGGAAATTTTAATGTCATACCATGCCTAGTAGAACAAATATTTTTTTACTAATCGACATGTGATTATAAATAATCTATAAATATTTTTTATATGAAACTGATATATAAACATGGATGTTTGCATATATAAAATGATATTATTTTTTATTCCTAATAAATAGATATGAATATCAAAATCTATGGATGTGATATCAAATCGTTAAAAATAAGTTGAAATTTCAAAAAAAATCAGTATGCAAAAAGTTGGACAAATATAAGGATATTGATGTTACCATTCATTGTCTGCTTTTAAATACAAATACAAATGCAGAACCAAATATTCATATATATGTAAATTATATTATTATATCCATCTAAATCAGACGCATATGTAAAATGTATATGATTCTGACATATATAGTATTTGAAATACTCTACTGATTATATTTAATATACATGCATTGCACTGATTACACATGATATAAATATACTAAATAGATTTATTTCGTAACAACTATATTAAATAAGATGACAGAAGATATCCAAATATGTTCCATATGGTTAAAAATAAGTTGATAACTATATTTATATATGAAACGGATATATGAATATGGGTGCCTGCGATATCAAATGATATATATTTTTATACTCATAATTGGTGGATACATGTGTCAAAATCTGTGAAAAATGAATACCATAAACTAAAATATGTTGAAATCCACAATTTGTGAGACTAGACAAACTCAGATGCAGAATCAAATATTCAAATATATGTAAGCTATAGTGTTATCATATAAATCATATGGAAATGTAAACTGGCGAATAGCTTAAATATACATCATTGTATTCATTGCAAATAATATAAAATTCCATAACAGTGATATTAAATAATTAAGAGAGGATAGATATAAAACTATGTTCTGGTTAGAAATAAGTCTATATTATAACTATAGTCTATAACTATATATAAGTATAGGAATAACTTCAAATGAGATTCGGGCTCATTGCCCCCGTAGTGAGCCATCAATCTCATCCACTTATTTTAAATCACATGTTCGAAATAAATAACCTATTAATTGTATTAATTTAATGGTGAGAAACCTATTTTGATCATAATGTCACATTCAATAGAATGTGACACCCTCTCTCTCGATGACGTTGGGACGAGAGGCTGCAGAACACAACAAGACTATGATGACGGTGTACAATGCGTGAGGATGACTAGACGATGGAGTGACGGTCGCAAGCTGGCGTATTCTGCAAATTGATCCCTCCATATGGACATGTTAGGAATGCATGTTTTCATGAGATTTGAAACACACATTCCAGTTAATATTCTAATTAAATTCCCCGTGGATTTTTTAAAAAACCAAAAAAATAAAGGAAAAAAGGAGTGTGAGTAGGCATATATATAAGTTTAATGGGGCCATCCTAGCTACCCTCACCCTTATTTTTCTTATTTCGTAAGATATTTTTTGAAAACATTTGCGGTTATTTATATCACAATATGATACCGTGTCCTCATTGAAATTTTTACTCAATTCAAGCCTATCTCATCCATCAAGCATGTCAAATTTTAACGGTGTTAAAATTATTGAAATCGACCCATTTAGGTGGGTGGGTTAGGAATGTTTGTTTCACACTAAGTTCAAATGACGACATATTTTCATCTAGTCGACTAAATACTCCAGTTTTTTTTAGAAAATATCTTGAAAAATAATAAAAATAAGGTTTGTTGTTGCCAAGTTGTCCCCCCTGAGGATAACCCCATTAAATTCTATAGGAGCGATCGTGTGAGATGGTATGTATATGAGATGGCGACATAGGTAATTTCAACCACCCATTTTAACATCACTAATGGTATGAAACCTTAAGGGATTTAAATAGAAGAAACCAATATATGAACCTAGATATTTGCAATCTCAAACGATATTTTTTGTATCCAATAAATTATACGAATGTGAAAATCTCCACAAAAATGGATATGATACCAAACTATTAAAAACAATTTGCAAAATACCAAAAACTGAAATATGTCAAAATTGATAATTTGTATACATGACTATAGATGCAGACACATATATGGATATAGATATCAGCATATCCTTATCCGCTAAAATACGAATACAGATACATAATCAGATACATAATCAGATATTCACATACACATATACATATTATTATATCCAAATAAATCAGATGTGAATGTGAAATGGATATAGTTCGGGCATACATAGCATTCGAAATACTCTATATACTAAGCTAAGTACATGTATATTGTATTGATTACAAATGATATAAATATATTAAATGAGTTATTTCATAGCAATTATATTATATATTAAATGAAATGAAAGAAGATATAAAATTATATTTTATTTGATTAAAAATAGACTTATAATTCTATTTATTATGAAAACATATATATGAACATTGATATTTGACATATCAAATGACATATCCATAATAAACGGATAAAGATGTCAAAATCTTGTGCAAAATGGATATGATAGTGAATCATTAAAAATATGTTCAAATTTCAATCAAAAATTTCGAAGTTGAAATATATTGAAGTCCACATTTGATGAGAATCAATTAGGGATGCAAACAGTTGGACATATATATAAGTGTTATTATATCTTTATCCATTTTTAGATATGGATCAAATATTTACATATATATAAATTTTATTATTATATCCATATTAATCAGATGTAGATGTAAAATGGATACGTCCAAACAAAGATAATATTTGAAACACTATATAAAGTGGCTTAAATATACATGTATTTTATTTACACGTTAAATATAATAAATGAGTTTATTTTATAATATTTATATTAAATAAGGTGAAAGAAAGTATGAAATTATGTTCCATAGGTTAAAAATAAGTCCATAACTATATTTATCTATGAAGACGGATATATCAACTGGATATTTGTAGATATCAAGTGATATATTTGCATCCATAATAAATGGCTGGAAATGTTAAAAATTGTGCAAAGCGGATAAGATGGTGATTCGTTACATCCATAGACTCGATCCCTCAGCATTAGATCGTGGTCAAAAAAGATTGGCAATACAACCATCACACGTATTTTTCTTACCAAAAATGAAATTATATGTAAAGAGGAACTATAGATGTCACTTTGGGTATATCTCTCCGTTTAGTGACCCAATCCATCCCGTTTATTTTTAGATGGATTTGGGTTTGAAATTTACTACCCATGTAGGCATGAGTTTGGGCTTTGGGATTTCTTTACGGGTAGCCAAAATTGAACATGAATATATTTAAGTATACATATACATGTGCATATACATATACAAAAACATGTATATCTACATATACATGCACATATACATCTGCATATACATGTGTGATTGTGTCTATCACGTTATTTAAGCTAGTTAACCTAACCAGTATCTAATCATTTTCAATTCATCTATGTAAGAGTCTCGCTATACTTCTCTAATTCATTCACTAATTCGGATTCAATTATCTTGTCATATCTCTAGCATACGTATATTTTCAATCTAATATAAACAAACCATCTAATTAATATAATTCATGATATTCCCCGCATATGTTTCATATATTTGACGTCCCCGCATGGACCTTACACATTATGTGTTACCCACGAACTAAATGTCAGCGTGTTTTGCATCTTCAATATTTCCATTCAATATACATTTCCGGTATCCTCAAATAATTTATACCTTTAATTAATTTTAACTAACTCCATTGAATGCATGGGTGAAGTTTCAGTATAACTTGTTTTTATTATCTTTTTGTAAAAATATATGGTATTAATGGTTAGTTTAAGATTTGATTTGATATCGGATGTGTAGATACATGTTGGATACATGGATGCCCGATGGGTATATGGATATTCGCTTAGAACTAAAGTTTAATAAATGAGTGGGTTTGGATAGTGATTTTATAAACATGTATGGATTTGGGAATACTAATACCCAACCCACCGACATCCCTAAGGTGCCGTTCGGCAGCCGGTTTACCGGCGGGTTAGGGGGGTTTACCCCCCTTAACCCACTTTCCCTCTCTCATGCGTGGGTCCCACTTTATTCCTTTTTAAAAAAATTAAATAAATCAATTTTACATCATCAATCCTATCAAAAAATAATATATTATACTATTATATCATATAAAAATTATAAACTACTCCACTTTTACTCACTTTTCCAAACTCCAATACAATCACATCACAATAACTACTCACTTTTTCAAATTCCAATACAATCATATCACCCCAAACCCACCCCCAGTTTAACCCTCTATCCAAACACCAAAACTAAAAAACGGGTTACCCTCTACCAGTTTAACCTGCCTTAACCCGTCAACCAAACGCACCATAAGGGTTCGTTTGGGTATAGTGTTATCCCTGGGTAACCCGATGTACCCTCCTGCATTTCTGGATTGGAAATCCATCACAAATCAAGATGACATCGCATCCTTTATTCCAACCCTCATAATCATCCAAACAGCTACTATTCACAAGAGGATACCCCAACCTACATCATCTCAGTAACTCAACATGCCCTAAGAGGAACATGATTCGATCCTCCATTCTGACCAACGAGCCATTAACACCTAACAACTTGATTGTGAAACTTATAACATAGGCTGTTACAACGCCCATTCCACGGTGCTTAATATATGGCAAGATTACATAGAAAGTATGCTACATTGAGACAAGCTTTCACTTTCACCCGTGCAAATATTGCAAACTTTATAGTTTTCATTCTCCAAAATTTAATTCCCTTCAATTATTTACCACTTAGGCTAAATTTACAAGGGTGTAATGATCCCTCGGGTGCGGGATGCTGGCAGAGAAAACAAGGAATATACTGCTTCTCCGCCGTCGCCCTCTTTAGGAGAGCATGCAGCCCAAACTCTGTTGTTTACCTCCTTGGATTCAATACTTGTACATCATAGACAAAAAGGAACAAAGTATACAGATGCGACAAAGCAAGCTCTTTATACTAATTCCTTGCGTTATTTTCATAAAAATGACAACTCCAGTGCTTGGGATTGGAGTTGCTGAAGCAATGGCGGCCAGCGGCTGGATAGCTCTGCAGAGAGGATAGATGGATAGGAACTCGAACAATGTTTTTTCTACGAGCCAAAGTAGCGGTATTGGCAATCGTGCTCGACAGAGTTTTGAGTTACATGTTACATGGAATGGCTTGGTGAGAGATGTAAAGAAAGATTGATTTTGAGAGGCTTTACAATGTCATTGCCAATTCCCACTAGTCTTGTTTCTTTTTAACTAGTAAGCCTGATCTTTGAAGTTCAGGTAACCCCTTCATTTTTTTTAAAAAAAAGGAACTTTACAGAGGAGCCCTTCAAAATGGTATACATGTAATAATGTCAAGGGAAATAACTATGAAGAACAGGTCGCACGTTCAAACGCCCTATTGAGTAATCCCATCTAGTGAATACAATGCGAAAAGAAACGTACTTGGAAAAAAAACTGTAGACGATCCTGCAAGCAGGCGGCCAGCCATATGTATCTGAAAGTATATGTTCCCCACAAAAACAAAACACACGTGAGAATTTTCGTGTCTGTGTGTACTAATATGTTTCTTCAGGAGATGTATTTTCATGCCTGCTGCCAAAGACAAGATTATGGTAGCTGACGGTCATGGAAAATCATCTTCATCAGTACTTGCAAGTTGCAATCATGCCAGAAATTGATCTGGTGAGAGTTCTTGACTGAGGCCCAGAAAATGGATACACGAAAAAATCTCGACTACTGATTTACAGCCTCCAGGACCTTAATCTCACCCTCAAGCTAGTCAAGAATACGACCGACTGCAATGCTTCTTTTGCAATCCTCATGAAATGTCTCTCTTGGAGGTGACACAGATCATACAAGTGCAAACATGGTCTATATATATACAAGAATGACGAGAGAATGGACACAAAAAGAAAAACAAGAAGACAATGTTCCCCCAGTTACCAAATTGGTCACTCAAGCAAGCTCAGCAGGTAACATGCAGGGGTTACAACACAGCATAACGGAACTCCGTGACAAAATTTAACAAGCAATCTCTGAGCTAAAATTAAGATGATTTTCTCTCAAATATCACCACAATTCACAAGAAACATATGAGCTGTACAGAACCTGTGATTATCAGCGCGAATACAACCATTATCCTTTAACATGAAATCACAAACTGACATGGAAAAACAGACGGCGAGCAATGCCGGTGAACAAAAAATAACCAAGCATCAGAATACCCATCCATTAGCAGGCCTTCTGAATATCAGCATGTTGCTTTACTTGTTTAGGTCTTTGTCCATCTCCATTTTCTTTTCTCGACAACTCATGGAGCAAAATGCATTTAGAACCCTGTCAATCCACACATTGTCTTTTCAATTGTTGAAGCCGTATTTCAAAAACTATACATAGATTCAAACTATTTCAAAAACGGATTTCATCTATCGTGATATCACAAACTTGTGATCTAAATGATTCTTCAAAAAAAAAACAATGGTTGATTCTTTTCCAAATACAAATTCAAACAGTGGTTGATTTTTATCGAAACTTGAAGGGTTTATCCACTGATGATCACATAAATTTCAGACCTTCATTCAGTTCAAAAAAATAGGTTTCTCAAGAAAGCAATTTAATTATAGTTCAAATGTTTGGGTAACCAAAAGGTTTTCCTACCCCTACTTCCACCAAAATTCTCCCTTTTCTGTTCATCCCTCGATGCCGGTTATATTAAGGCCTCTCAGCAGTCGCATCTGTACAAGGCAGTGGTGCTATAAATAGAAAGCTCGTTCACGGAGAAGGCAGTATGATTCTGATAATGAGGGGCAGCGGTAGTGGTGAGGATTCTAGCTCCTCGTGGGGGGTAATTATGGTGTGTGCATTTCTTTGCCACCTGCAGTCCTTGCCTGAGCATGTGAGAGCAGTCTAGGTGTGTTAATGTATGTGCAGACTGCAGAAAATGCAACCACGTGCATTTTTTTCCCACGAGCAGCAGCACAACAGCAATGTGTATTCACGAAGAGGAGTATCAGTTATACTTTGTGATAAAAAGATACCTTTGAAGCTTAAAGGAAAACAAATAAAGCTAAAGTGAAACGTTAAATACTTATGGTAGAAAAGATTGTGCAGTTAAAACTGTGGATGCATGATTACATGAAGAAAGATCAGATTTTTGGACATGTGGAAAGGCCATATAGTTCGAAGAAGTATGAAGTTAGAAGAAGAGCCTTATAAGAAGCGACGGAGAAGACTTGAAGAAATGTTGGAAAGAGACAACTAAAAACGATGACTGTTCTGGATGTGAACGAGGAGATGAGTTGAATTAGAATTGTTGGTAGCGAAAAATCAATATAGTCGTCCCAAATTTAAGTGGTAAAGGGCTCTGTTTGAATATCGCATCCCTACTTTTAGTAGATATTTGTTAAAAAGCAAAAGAAGCTTTACATTCTGTCAGCCAGCCTAACCATCTGGGGAAATATCTAATGAATTATCTCACTGATGTCTTTGGGCTCAAATTCTTCGCAAATTTCCCCTACATGAATACTGCTGAAGTATTTTTGATGCAGCGTGACCCCAAATTATGGGGCCACATTTATTCAATTAAATAATTATCATTTTTATTTACGTTTTAGCGGTCGTAGTGGTCTAATTTAATAATTGAGATCGCCTGTGATCTCAACGTTGATTTCGTAGAGTTTAATTATAATTGTTGGTCAATTAAATAATTAGAGTCCAATTAAGTTAGTTAGAGGTCAATTAGGATTTAATTAGTTGCAATTTGAGTATTTACTATTTTTGTAAACCCTCTCTCCTATATAAAGAGAGGATAGGCCATTGTTTTGAGACGGTGAAGTATTATGAAAATTTGAGATTTTATCTCGTGTCTCTCTCTTATCTCTCTTCTCCCTCCACGCGATCTCCGCGGTCTTCTCCCTCAACCTCTCGCATTCCCGGCGAGCTTCTCCTCTCAACCCTCCATTTTCTTCTCAATCCCTCTCTTCTTCCACCAATAAAAAACATATTATTTTTCGACGCCGCGAAAGCCGTTTTGCATCAATTGGTATCAGAGCATGGCATTTAGATCGTCCTCACGGTCTAACGATCCGCCCCGGCGTCCGCACCGACACCATCATTCATCCGAACGAAGACGGCAAGCCAATGAAGCCTACGACAAGGAGACGAAGCGCATGTTATGTGATTTGCAGAACAACTTCCGAGCCATGTCTTCAATGTTTCGGGACCTCACGGCCAACTTTGAGGCCTACCGCGACGCCCAAACGAAGTCGTCAACCACCGAAGCCGCGGCCGCTAATTTTGACGAAGAAAATGTCGCGAAAGAAGACCGAACGGTTGCTGTCCAGATCGTTTCAGGAGAAAAATTCGACGAATCGGCCGCTGTCCAGCACTTTTCAGAACCAACTCCGTCGCCGGAATCGACCCCGCTGCCCCCTCCAACCATCCCGGCACCGCCCCAGCCTTCCCAGGTACCTCTCCCGCCCTCCCCGACAGCCCCCAGGCTCCCAGCGGCTGCCCTAGCCCCGCAACCCCTTCCCGAACCCTCCCCCAGTCCCGCATCGCCTGCGGCTCCCTCCCAGCCGCTCACGCTCACCACCCGCGCCTACCTCCCTTCCCAAGCTTTCCCCCAGCGCCCCTCCCCTCCCCTCCCATCTTTCCCCCGCCGACTTCGTCCAGCGATCTCCCCCCATTTCTTCTCCTCCCCTCTCGGTCCCGCCCTCTCCAGTTCCCTCCTCCTCCGTGTTCTCCCCCGGTGCCACACCCTTCCCCCAATCGCCCCTCTTCTTCCCGCGCCCTCTCAAATCGCCACCTCTTCAAGTCCCCGCAACCCCTTCTCCCCACGCCGCTCCCGCTCTGATTCCACCCACGCCACCGCCTCGCCTCGGCTCCGCAGCCCTCTCCACCAGCAACCTGTCCCCCGACCTTCCTCCTCATTCCCGCGCCACCGCACCTGTCAGTTCCGTCGCCCCTGTAGCACACGACATCCACGCCGCCGGCATTTTCCCACTCGACGCCGCCATCAACGAGGTTTTAAGGGGATAGGAACCCTAACGGAGGTTGGGAACTCCTCTTCAATCGGAACCCCTAAAACAGAGAATGGGATAATTTGGAAAGTTTGCAGGCAGGTCCCTCTTCATAAGAATGTTTATACTTGGGGCCAATGGAAGGGTAACTTAAGTTATTGCTATATTTTACGTGAAGGGGTAGAACAATTGCATAGATGCCCTCCAATTGGAATGAACTACAAACGTAACGTTGAAAAGAATGCAAATTGGATCAACCAATTAAGATTCACCATCGACGAGCCGAAGATCACGCAATTCGTCAGGAGCCGAATTTTTAAAGCGGTGGAGAGTTGATGCAGCGTGACCCCAAATTATGGGGCCACATTTATTCAATTAAATAATTATCATTTTCATTTACGTTTTTAGCGGTCGTAGTGGTCTAATTTAATAATTGAGATCGCCTGTGATCTCAACGTTGATTTCGTAGAGTTTAATTATAATTGTTGGTCAATTAAATAATTAGAGTCCAATTAAGTTAGTTAGAGGTCAATTAGGATTTAATTAGTTGCAATTTGAGTATTTACTATTTTTGTAAACCCTCTCTCCTATATAAAGAGAGGGTAGGCCCTTGTTTTGAGACGGTGAAGTATTATGAAAATTTGAGATTTTATCTCGTGTCTCTCTCTTATCTCTCTTCTCCCTCCACGCGATCTCCGCGGTCTTCTCCCTCAACCTCTCGCATTCCCGGCGAGCTTCTCCTCTCAACCCTCCATTTTCTTCTCAATCCCTCTCTTCTTCCACCAATAAAAAACATATTATTTTTCGACGCCGCGAAAGCCGTTTTGCATCAATTCCCTCCAATTGGAATGAACTACAAACGTAACGTTGAAAAGAATGCAAATTGGATCAACCAATTAAGATTCACCATCGACGAGCCGAAGATCACGCAATTCGTTAGGAGCCGAATTTTTAAAGCGGTGGAGAGTTGATGCAGCGTGACCCCAAATTATGGGGCCACATTTATTCAATTAAATAATTATCATTTTTATTTACGTTTTTAGCGGTCGTAGTGGTCTAATTTAATAATTGAGATCGCCTGTGATCTCAACGTTGATTTCGTAGAGTTTAATTATAATTGTTGGTCAATTAAATAATTAGAGTTCAATTAAGTTAGTTAGAGGTCAATTAGGATTTAATTAGTTGCAATTTGAGTATTTACTATTTTTGTAAACCCTCTCTCCTATATAAAGAGAGGGTAGGCCCTTGTTTTGAGACGGTGAAGTATTATGAAAATTTGAGATTTTATCTCGTGTCTCTCTCTTATCTCTCTTCTCCCTCCACGCGATCTCCGCGGTCTTCTCCCTCAACCTCTCGCATTCCCGGCGAGCTTCTCCTCTCAACCCTCCATTTTCTTCTCAATCCCTCTCTTCTTCCACCAATAAAAAACATATTATTTTTCGACGCCGCGAAAGCCGTTTTGCATCAATTTTCTTAATGGGGTGCTAAAGATACATAAGGAGCTTAGAACAAGGTTCAATGGCAATATCTTGTCCATTATTGTTTATAACAATTTGGAACGGGTGTGAGACTGGCTATAAACCTACATATTCACTTTCAGGCTATCTCAAAAAGGCGGGCAACATAGTTTATCTTGTCGATTATTGAATGCTACAACAATCTGCAACGGGCGTGTAAGAGCTGTCTATAAACCAACCTACATATTCACTAACCAGGCTATCTCAAAAGGCAGGCTACAGAGTGTTTCCTCGACCATATTCATCCTAGATAGTAGTCAAGCAAGTATCACCAGGGTCATAACTCAAATGTATGGTCATTTTAGATCATCAAAACTCCGTCAAATATTTCAGATCTTGATACATTTTACATCATCAAAAGATTGAGGTATGCTTCAGTCATCGTTTTCATGGTAAGTATCACCAGGGTCATAACTCAAATGTATGGTCATTTTGAACAATTTTGGCAATATTTGTAGGGGCTGCGGTCCTGAAAGGAGTGGATAGGATCGTGGCCGGTTTATATCACATGCATTTATTGCACATGATCTTACCATTTTTTAGAGCTGGCAGCGTCTGGTAAACTTTGAATCTCAGACAAATGTATGCTCTCATCTCATCATTCATAGCCTGCTTCAAACTTGGATACTGTAAAGCTTCCTAACAATAACTTAAATCAATTGTAGTTATCAGAGCCAGAGAGGATCTAGGATCTTACAGGAAATGCGAACGAGAAACTGCGCAAGTCAGAGCCCAGTTAATCCGAAGTTCACTGTGATATGCAGCACATAGCATGCGGCCTTCTAGACTTGCATACTGCAATATGTTGTTCATAGACAGTAAGCCCACTAATGGGCAAAGGATCATCTAGTTCAGTCTCAGGTGGGGGTCGACGGTAGTTCGAAAGGGCATTGATCATCGGCGTGAACAAATCAACAGAAAGCAAATGCAGAGGGATATAATTACATTCCTTGTTGTTGACGTCATTGGACTAATATAACCATCGGCATATTTTCTATTTTAGCTTTATTTCTACTTTTACTATTTTTATTTGCAACCCTTCTATGTTTAGGAGTTTTGATGAGAACTAGTACGTAATTCATATCCAAAGACTTTAGAATTTCATGCTATCTAAGAAATCATGCCCTTTAAATAAAATGCATTCCGTTGGTTCCCTTATTTTCTATACATGTTATCAGAGAAAATGGTCCTAGACCAGAGTTCATGCCTGAAACCCCACCACCACCGCTAACCTCGTCGTATCATTGCCCTCACGGCAGACGGCAGCAGCAATGTCCCAATGCTGCCATCCAGCAGCACTGCTGCGCACAACATGGCAGCCTCACCATCGTTACCCTCAGCATGCGTGCAGCTTAGCATTTCTCCCCTCCACTATCCTCAATAGTTTCGCCAACGCTGCGCCAAATGCTGAAACAGATCGCCCTAGAATTTCTTTCATCCTCTCCCTGACCACAATGGCAACAACTCCAACTGAGATGCAATCCAGAATATCAACATCTTCGATGGTGGTTCATGTGACTTTTATCAAACTTAAGGGTTCAAATAACTATGTTCTCTGATCTTCGTCCTTCAAGGTGCTCATTGGCGGTCAGAGGAAGATCTATATTCTGACAAAGGAGCCACTAACAGATAAGGACAAGGAACACCTGGCTGAGCGGCAAATCAACCGACTGGCTTGAATAAGTAGTAGGCTAAAACCCTTTGTAAAGAATTAAACAATGTCTATTACAGAGTACAACCCTAAATTTCTTCAAATTTGGTTAAATCTATAGTACTTACGGGTTTAGTTAAAATGTCAGCTAGTAAGTTAAGTGTTCCTACAAAGTCTAGTTCAATTTATCCTATAAGAGCTTTTTTTTTCTTTTCTTATTTTTAGGACTATAAGGACAAACCGCCAAGACAAGTCATGTCCAAACTGTGTATTCATTAACAATTATATACAAAAATTACAAGCACCAAGTTTCATAGAGAGCCTTGGTGTACTCAATTCCATTCTCAATAAAATCTCGCATCCTTAAAAGCCAGTATGTTCCTCGCCGGTCAAATGACCCAGATGTATGCAATCATCATAACTATGTCCTCCAACGACCCCCTCCAATCACTGTCAATCGAGTTCCAGAAAGAGTCCACATTCTCCCAATGAGCCCCGAGCAACTCATACGCCCCTAAACCTCCCTTGGCCCAAAGCATCTTTAGAAGTCACCTTGCACCGCTTGTGCACCCCGTCACACCTAGGAAAGATATTCGCCCATCTCATTGCATCGTTCGACCACTTCTAAGTAGCCATAAAAAAATGTCCATCCGCGTTGGCACCTTCTTCCCCCATATTCACACTTAGTCGTGAGACACCTCATCAATCTCCATTGCCGATGTAGTAGACATCACCATGTATGCCTTCCTCACTATAAATACCCCATCTCTCCAGCACCAAGAACCCAACCCTTCCAAGGTCACCTCCATTCTCGCCAACCTGCTCGATAATCATAAAAACATCTCAACTCTTTGATTTGACAATTCTGACATAAAAGTAGATGTCCAGGCTCCTTCCAACTACACATCAACAACGTATGCCTCCGTGGTGATAGCCAAAGCAAAAGTCTAGGAAAAGTGTCGCAAAAGGCCCCCTCCTCTATCCAATCATCTCTCCAAAAAGGAATACGGTCACATCCCCTAGACCTGATCGAAAAGAGGAAACTACATCTGGAAACACAAGGCAAATCCCCCTCCAAAAAGTGGATGGAGAGACCACTGCATCTACACGCGCACAAAGACTAGGTGAAACAAAGTAGATTGACCGAATCATTCTAAATAACAAATCCGAACCACCTCCCCCAAATTACGATTGCTCACTTCGAGTGTAGTGCCATGTTCATGTCTCAGAGTTGCAGCATCCCCGACCAACCCTCCTTGGTAGGTTGCATCACATATGTCCCGCCCTACCAAGGTGATCCCCTTGCTCTTGTTGGAACTTGGAAGACGACCAGAAAAAGCATTCGATCAGCACCTCCGATCGTTTATGAATGCCAACCGGTAACACTGGAGTAGAGAGAAAGAGGTGTAACTAACAACACTATCTTCACCCCCCTAAGAGGCACGCAGCTCTCCACCTAGTCAACTACTTATCCAACTTCTATATCACCAGTAACCAATCAACATGCTTAAACCTCCCAAAAAGCAACGACGGACCAAGTTATGACATAGGCAGGCTCTTTTAGTCAATCACCAAAAGTGTCTCACAAGATGCAACCACCTTCTGAGATAGACCAAAAGGGACAAAAGTGAACTTGACCCCATTGACCCGCAACCCTGAGAGGCCTCCAAAAATATTAAGCACCGCTTTAATCCCCTCGCACTCCATAACTGCATCTTCTATGAAGAAATTTATGTCATCTACATACATGAAGATTATGATCGAGAAACCATCCTAGTATAGCCTGAAAAAAACATCCCTCCTCTATAAGCTTTTCCATAACTGCTAGCTCATTCACAACTAAAACAAACAGGAGAGGAACCAACAGACACCCATGCTTAACGCCACCATGCGGTTGGAAGAAACCCCCCTGTCTTCTGTTGACTAACACCAAACACGACGAGGTAATGTTGCACCGCCTCATCCAATAAATCTGAATGTCGGAAAAGCCTCTCCGGACGTAGGAGGCCCTGATGAACTTCAAATCCATATAGTCGTACGCCTTCGAGAAATCGACCTTCCACATGAATGCATCCACCTTTCTCCTCTTTCAGTTTGACACGATCTCGAATGTCATAACTAACCATGAAGCAGCTGGCGACCATGAACGATGGTCATCTAAGCACACAAAATGATCCAACCGAGGGCCCCTTATAGCTAGTTTGCCAAGACCTTAGTCACAAAAGGTAGATGGTGTTAACCAATGCAATGGGTCTAAAATCATCCACCTGCTCTACAGCATCCTTCTTCAGAAGAAGGAAAATCAATTATTTGTTCAACTTCTCCATGATGCAATTAGCACTTTTGAACTCCATGTCCAATGCTATGATATCATCCTTAACCACATCCCAAAACTCCATGTAAAAAAAAAGGCAAGCCACCTAGCCCATGGCACCCATCTGCGTTAAGATCAAAGACCGCCCTGCACACCTCCGTGATAAACTCATGGATGAGCCCCTCCACCTACTCTGACGCCATATTTTGCACTCACCTCCCTAACTATCTAGCCTTGTCAATGGAGCTCTCCGACTCATCGCTCAAAAATGAGCCACCAACACTTCCCCTACCGCGTCATCACCCTGAACCCGCTCCTCTCCCACGCGGAGGTTATGAATAAAGTTCAACCTCCACCTTCCACTAGCTGCCACATGGAAGTACCTCATGTTTACATCCCCCTCCTTCACCAACTGCTGCTTTAATCTCTACCTCCACTCCTCCTCTCTTTTCTTATCCTAGTCCCTTGTAGTGTTATGATGCATAGCTCTAGCCTACCTCTCCTTCGTGCTAAGCTCCCATTCATCCTCGATCCCTTCTAAATGTGCAATTTCTGCCTCAACTTTGGTGTGTAGCACCTACTTTTGACGGGTCTTAGCCTAGTACTTCTTCAACACTTCGCTCATACTAGCTACTTTCTGAGCCATTGTCTGTGTCACTGAACCCTCCTACCTGTGAGTTCCTTGGGATCAAGATACCATTAAAGGGGGTGAATATTAAAGTATTAATGGTAAAATAAACCTTTTGCGAAATTATACTTGAGCATAGCATAATCAACCAATCAATCAAGCATACTTCATAAGAAACTAGATGAAAACCACGACCTGAGTCTCCTGACTCGAGATTTCTGCTTAGTTGACCCAACCAACTACTTTACTATAGCTTGAGATATTTGCACGGATAACTCAATTGTTTGCAAAGGTTCATGCTTTGCAACTTCGGATCAAACATCAAAATCAACATCACAGATCTGACACTATGCCAATGTCGAGTGTAGATAAGTTCCGACTATCCACTAACTTTCTTTGATAGGCGCACTTTGTAGATTCAAGAACAACTTGCAAACTTTCAGATCTAACAAAAGTCCCTACAATGAAGGGCTATGGAAAGATTATAGAAACATTATCTCATAATATTTCTCACAATACTACCCACTTAAATTATTTGGTGGTAGTGCAAAGTGCCCACCATCTAAAAGACTAGGATTCAAATCCCCCCTTTTGGGGAATGCGTCATGTAGTTGACAACCAGTGTAAAAAATAGTCAAATCTTTGAACATGGATTTGAGCAAGAATCCATGTAGCTGACCCTACTTGTAGTGGGAGAAGGCTTTGCCAATATCACAGGATAATTCTCATGAGTACGCACAATGATATTAACAATCAACAACGATAATTGCATATAATATTAGAATATAGCACAAACAATTATATCTCAATAATTATATGGCAATAATAACATATCAAAGAATAATATCATCAAAGCTATAACATGCTAAAAGTGTTGTTCTATTGTTGTCGGTTTGAATTTTTAATTATTTGAAATATATAAATCAGCTTTTTATACATATA
Organism: Ottelia alismoides; assembly: GCA_037367405.1. NCBI lineage: Eukaryota > Viridiplantae > Streptophyta > Magnoliopsida > Alismatales > Hydrocharitaceae > Ottelia > Ottelia alismoides. The sequence goes on along the minus strand of JAZKJV010010011.1, from coordinate 154,972 downwards.
TTCGTATGTATATACATATATTTGTACATGTTATATGACATCATGATGAAACAAAAGAAGTAATTGACTTTAAATATAATATTAAGCATATTAGAATATGTTTACTTTAAAAAAAGTGAAAAACAAAAAAAAATAAAAAAGGTTGTTGTATAAGTCGGCCTGACTAGTCAGGTGGACCGACTAAGGGCCGACTAGGCCTAGTCGAGTCGCCCCCCCCCCCCGACTCGACTAGTTGGACCGACTAGTCGGCCGACTTTTGCAAGCTTGAGAAAAACTAAAGAACTTGGAGATTATCGAAGTTGTATGGCGAACGCTCTTCTTAAAGAAACTATCTTCAAAACCATTTTTTTAAATATCAAAGAATTCGAAGAATCGAATAGAGAATAAGATGATATTGCCCGGAGAATATTTTCTTCAATTGTAGATGGTGAGAGTGAATTGTATGTCTTCCAACGTTGGTATGAGGTCCCTTCTATAGGGTTCAAGAAAATATGATCGTTGGAAATAAAATAGATAAGAAATCAACAAAAATCTATACCAATAATCGATCACGCAAACTGAGACGATCGCTCATTTCAAGTTAATCGATCATTCTAAAAAGGTGGTCGATCATCTTATGATAGTTGGGGTACAGTATTCAAAATACATCGATCAATCTTGATCTATCAATGAGTAATAATGGTCAATCAATTCGGAGTTCTTTGGCATGTTCTGTTTGGAAAGTTTTGTGCATAGCTTGAGGTTACAACTTTACAAAATACGAAGTAAAATACAACTCCACAACATTGATTCAATAAATGAACTTTGAACTTTTGTGATGTAATCTGTAGTTCGTATTTCATAATTGTTATCTTCGTTATAATGTCCCACGATCATGTAAACAAGTATACAAGCGAACGATTGTGATATATATGTGTCATCTTTAAAATAAATTTGGAGATAAACATAGAACTAATGCACCCGATGCGACATCCAGAAGCCAGAGACCAACTCCTGAAACCCCTCTTTCATCAATCACAACTCCTGAAACCCCTCTTTCATCAATCAGGACCTCTTGAACCTAAACATAGAGTGAGGGTGCAAACCTTCCCTAAAATCCCAGCAAATGGGCATATGGTTCGATCTAGACCTTGGCAGTACCCAAGTTGATGTCAAAGGAAATATCTCCAACAACTCCATCAAAGCAAAAAACGACCCAAGTGCAACCAAGACAAACTACTCTATCATGTGAATTTTTGTTCATGGCATCCACAACTTCTAGCGCCAACCCTTCAACGAAAGCCTTAAATACCTCCGAGCCAAAATCCTGACCGCCCTTGTCACCAAGACGATACGAAGCAAACAAGATGATGTTGAAGTCACCACCGATATGCCATGGTAGGTTCAAAAACTCGCCACTGACAGCACGCAACTCCTCCCAGAAAGCATGACGATGACGACAACCAGCGAATCTGTAGACCCACGATAAGAGAAGACTTCTGCCACCGGACGCCTGCTCTAAAACCACTTACACCAATTTGTACTTCACCCTTTCCTACACCGTCAAAATTTTGTCTCCATTCCAGGCTAGTGACAAGGTTTAAATGATTCAAATACGAGCCACTAACCCCACTTAAATGGTCTAGTGGTAGTGCAGTGTGCTACCAACCAAAAGATCAAGGTTTAAATCCCTCCTCGATCCTTGTGGGATTTGTTGTAGGTAGTCAACAACCATCGTAAAAAATAGTCGAATCTTTCATGATGGGTTTGAGCAAGAATTCATGTAGCCGACCCTAATTATAGTGGGAGAAGGCTCTGCCATTTTTTTCCAAGCTAGGGACACGCCTCCAGCACTCCCTACAGTCGAAATGCCTTGAACTCCATTAATCAAGGACCAGACATTGACCTCCACATCCCCTAATCCTAAGCCTTAATTTCATTGTTCTGTAAAAAGATCACATATGCCTGTCGCAACCCAAAGAGATTGCCCATCACATCTTTCTTCTACATGTCGTTCAACCCCCTCACATTCCAACTGACAATCTTATGACCCATCAGAGGGTTAGTGGTGGGTACATCGACCTTAAGACATTCCGTAATTCGTACGTGAATTGCCTACGGTAGACATGTGCCCCCCTCAGAGCTCATCTAATCAACCTCAAGAACATCTTTAGCAATTTCGTTTATCCATAATCATCAAAACCTGCAAATGGGTTGACGCGTAACTTTTCCTACAGTTCACGCTCCAGCCATCACATAGCCTCCAACTTTCTCCTTTTTTGGGATAAGGACTAAGGAGATGACGGGTCTAGATGCATACATAGTGCACCGACATCAAACGCCAGCTGCTTATACCTGCCAACCTGGGCCACGACCAAGATCCTCCACTTTTCCATCTTGTTGTGTATTTGAGTACTCACTTTCGCCCTTACCGTTTATGCTCTAGCCCCTAACAGCACCATGCGGGCCTTTTCCTTCAAGCCAACTAGGGACAAAACATTAGACAAGAGCTGCAGGCGCCCTTCAGCTTCCAACATGGCCATCTCCATGATTGACGTACATTCAACGCTCCCCACAACCACCAGAGTGAAACCACCAGCCCCATTATCTGTAGACCATCCCATGCCCGCGTCACTCTTTAGATCCAAGAAAAGGGTCGACCCCTACAGAAAAAAAACCTAAACCACTCCAATTTGCATAGTTGGACCCCCAGCGAGTCCACCAACCAAATTCGCATGACCAACTCCAAAGCACCAACAAGGCATGCCACTTTCAAGAGACATGACTCGAACAAAACTGCAATACCTTCTATCTCTGCCCTCCCTCTGTTAGGGTTTGGATGGGTTTGGAGGACCAACTGTCGTCACATCCATCACCAAGCCTCCTCCACCAAGGACTAATTGATTTGTGACTGCAACTTTATTTGGAAGCTAAAGTTGTCGAATAGAATTGTCGTCTTTATGTGGCTTTTCCAAAGAAAGCGCATAATAACTAGGGACCATTGTTCCATGCTATTAAGGGATGTCTCAAATAGATCAATTTTTCACCTATCAGTAGGTGGAGAATGATTGGATGAACCTTCAGTATCTGGATTTATTTTGGAATTCTTTGTTTGAGGCGAAGGATCGTCCCAGAGAGGATTTACTATAGCCACTTGCAATTATCTGGGAAATTTGATTACCAGAAATAAAACTCTCCTCTTTCTCCTCTTTTCACTGCTTTTAACTGAAAATGTAATCTTTTATTCAAAGACTCTTCTCAAGTCCTGATTGTTGTAATCCTTCCTGCTCTTTTTCATCTTTTAATAACCATAGCATGTTCCCCTCTTGCTGGTCTCAAAAACAAACATCCACACCCTTTGCACCCTCACCACACCCAAACCTCCCCAGCGCAGATTATACCCCATCATCAAAAGGCTAGAAGTGCTCAAAACTCCGCACACCATGCGGAGATTGCACCACTTAAACCATTGCAGGATCCACATCGATTTCCTTTCCCTCGCACCTTTCTCTGCCACGTCCAGCTTCACTTTTGTCACATCGAGCTGCACAAGGCGTCACCTCTCCAACTCCGACCGGGTGCTCGACTCTAAAAGAATGATTCCGACAACCATTTCCAACTCCATCCAAAACGAAGACATCCCAACCTGAAACATCACCATCAATGGTGTAACCCCCCAGGGGTCACCTCAGCGCCGCCACCACCTCCAAAGGCTCCACCGCCCGAAGCACCTCATACATCAACCCAACACTACCCAGTGCCTCTTAGACTATGTTGAGATTGCGATACCACACTGACAAACCCCTTACCAATATGAGTCATCTAGCATCAGCCTCTCGAGTCCCATCACGAAGCCAATGCTTTCTCCAGACAACATCCACAGGAAAATAAACCCTTCACTGGCCAAGAACAAAGGGACCTTGTCTTATAGGACTTGTAAGCCCTTGACGAGCCTATAATGCAATAAATGTTGATTTATTTCTATAGAAGTTTATTTATGTTTTTGTATCTTTTATCTATTTATCTTTTTGTTTGTCTATCGTATGTAATTTGCCCATAGGTTTCCCTATATAAGAGAGTCTAGGGCTCAAGGAATAAACACAACTCTTATTTTTCCCAACATGCTATCAAAGCGGCGGTCCTAGACCGGAGCTCTCGTACCAAACCCTAAACCTAGCCCTCCACCTTCAAGCCGCCTAGGGTTAGGCCCTCCTCGCCATGCGCCACCCCTCCTCGTACGCCGCCCCTTCCGTCGTGTGCCTCGGTCCCTCGCCGTGCGCCTTGGCCCTCCTCGCAGTACGCCTCAGCACCACCATTCCGTTGTGATCGGCCCTGCCGTGATCGGCTCCTCATCTTTCTTCTTTGCCTTAGGCCCCTGTCGTGCCTTTGTGCATCCCTAGGGCCCATCCGTTTCCTAGGCACACCCGTGTGTCTTTGCCATCCCTAGGGCCCCATCCCTAGGGTTCTGTCGTTCGTTTTCTTAGAGACCCTTTGCTCGTCCTCCAGGTTGATGGGTTTGGTTGTGTAATTCTATACATGCAACCAAATCCTGTCATGTCAGTGTAGACCGAAGTTTATCTTGTCTACAACCCTAGTTGTCTCCAGTCATCATGTCAGAAAGCAAAGTAGAGATCCCCACCACAGGCGCTTTCAGAGGTCCTGCGCCTATTGTGAAGATGGATGGGACGAACTACGAGTTATGGGCCATGCAGTTCATGAGCCTAATGAAATCGATGGGTAAGAAACATATTCTTACTGAGGATGAGCCAACGGAGAAGACATGATTGTATGCCTCATGGGAGGTTGATGATGCGTATGCTTAGGTATGGTTGTCTGGTACCTTGATTCCAAACATTGTTAACGATGTCTTGCATCAACCTACTGCCAAAGCTATGTGGGATATTCTTGCTGCCACGTATTCACAAGCCAAGAATGAGACAAAGATCCTCCAGCTTCAACATGACATCTTCACGATAAAGTAGAATGGTCGACCCCTACATGCTCATTACACTGTATTGCGGGGAATGTTTGAGAGGCTTCATAGTTTCATACCTCTCACAGCTACTCCGGAGCAGTTGAAGACATATAGGAATGCCACAATGGTGGGAGTCTTTCTAGGCTCTCTTGACTCACAGTATGAGGTCGCTTCCTCTCAGATTCTGACAGATCATTCCTCCCATTGAGGAGGCTTTTCGGAGATTGAGTTGAATCAACATATCCAACCCTACTATTGTGCCAAATTCTTCTGCTACGACAGCCTCTCGTGAAAGAGGCAACACATCTCATTTTCGTGGACGAGGACCACGTGGTAGGGTTGTCCGTGGTCGTGGATCACAGTGCACTTACTGTCATCGGATTGGTCATACATAAGACATGCTATTCCAAGCATGGTTTCCCAGCATCTGCTCGTGCAGCAGAACAGATTCAGCATCATGGGGCTACACCCGCGTCGGATCCACGATACGATGACCTTGTGTCTTGATTGCGTGATATCATGCCTCCTTCCAGTACTCCTCCACCTGTTTCAGAGAGCAACATGGACGCTGCTACTGCTACAGAAGCTTCTTCCTCAGGTAGTGCTCATACTTCTACTTTCTACCAAGGTTCAAGTACCTTAGAATAAGTTGTAAATTCGGGTACCACACATCATTTGTGTGGAGACAGACATCAGCTCACATCCTACAAGCAAGTTTCCCCAAGAAGGACAGAGGTCATAGCAAATGGGACCATTCTCCCATCATATGATAGGGACAGATTTCCTTAACACCTTCTATACAGTTGCAGAATGTGCTCCATGCTCCTAACTTCTCAATGAATTTACTGACAATTAGTCAGATTACTAAGGACTTACACTGTCGAGCGATATTTGATCCATCATCTCTTGTGTTTCAGGACATTCTCACAGGCAAAGTGATTGGGCATGGTCGTGAGCAAGGCGGGTTGTATCGACCAGTCCGTACACCGTATGCTGGAGCTTCATCATCTCATTCCACTAGACATGTCTCCCCTTATCTATAGTATCTGCGCTTTGATCACCTTCTGTTTCAGAAACTGCATCAAGTCCTTCCTCAAATTTCACCCTACTCGCCGATCAATTGTGAGGCGTGTCAGTTAGGGAAGCATCATCGGTATGCCTTCCTTAGTCGTCAGATTCGGAGCAGTAGCTCTCCATTTGAGTTCTTTCATATTGATATTTGGGGTCCAAGTCGTGTTCCCGATCATCATGGACACAGGTTCTATTTAGTCGTTGTGGAAGCTTTTAGTCGTTTGTCTTGGGTCTTCCTGTTAAAGAATAAATCTGAAGCGGGAAACACTACTATGAATTTTATTAAAGAAGTGCAGAATGTTTTTTCGGTTTCTGTCAAAAATGTGTGAACTGATAATACCCTTGAATTCTATCCTCATACATTATCTCAATTTCTTTCATCCCACGGCATTCTTCATCAAATGTCTTGTGCTTACACATCCCAACAAAATGGCATCGCGGAGAGAAAACACTGCCATCTTCTTGATATTGCTCGTATGCTTCTTATCCAGAGTTGTGCTATGCACTCGTTCTGGCGCGATGCGGTTCTCGTTGCATGTTACCTTATTAACCGCATGCCCTCGTCTGTGTTGGGGGAGAAGATACATTTCTCTCTTGTCTTTCCTGACAAGTTGTTCTCCCTTACTCCTCGTGTCTTTGTGTCTGTTGCAATTGTTCATCAATTGTCTCCAGAGATTGACAAGCTCTCTCCTAGGGCTGTTAAATGCATTTTTGACGGGTATTTCTGGACTCAAAAGGGGTATCGTTGCTATGATCCGTCACGTCGAAGGTATTATGTCAGTGCAAATGTCACATTTTTTGAGTCAGTCATGTTTTTCTCTCCTACAGGTTAGTGCCATCAAACACATCTGATGAGATCTATATTCCTCCTCCACCCATGTATGCACCACAACAAGCTCCTACATTTTCACCACCATCCCCACAACCGCCACCACCTCCACCACCACATCACCTCCACCACTTTCCATTTCATTGGTTCCTCCTCTACCACACCACTACAGTCGGCGGCCAACCCCTGCTCATGATCATGGTCAATCATCAAGCATGGCTCAAGTTTGTTTTGATAACATTGATTCTAATGATGGGACTGATGGTATTTCTCAACAGGAGCAGGTAGGGGATAATACAGATGGTGGTATAGCTGATGCAGAACTTGATTTGCCTATTGCGCTGAGAAAGCAGAAGAGGTCATGTGCTTCATATACGATGGCCTCGCATGTTACCTTTGAGCGTCTGACGGGAGATTTCAGGCGGTTTGTAGTCACTTTATCCGCTGTGAACATTCCACCGACTCACCAGGAGGCATTAGCTGATAGTAGATGGCATCTGGCTATGGAGGAAGAGATGGCCGCTCTTCAGTCGAGAGGAACTTGGAGCCTTGTTCCAGCCCCTACTGGGGCATCTATTGTGAGTTGCAAGTGGGATGTTACGGTGAAGCAAAATACAGAGGCAGTATTGATAGGTACAAGGCTCGTCTGGTTGCTTGGGGCTTTACTCAGACATACGGGGTAGATTATCTTGACACATTTTCTCATGTTGCTCGTACCTTACGAATTCTTTTATCTGTTGTTGTGATTTGAGATTGGCCCATGTATCAATTGGACGTCAAAAATGCCTTCTTATACGGTGATCTTCAGGAGGAAGTTTACATGCAGCAGCCACCTGAGTTTACTGCTGAGGGGGAGTATGTACAGGTATGCAGACTTCATAAGGCAACCTATGGCCTAAAGAAGAGCCCGAGAGCTTGGTTCCGGAAGCTATCTGATTTATTTCAGAAGTAAGGGTTCAAACAGTCAAATGCAGATCATTCTCTCTTTGTACAGAGGACATCCAAAGGTACGACTGTCATTATGGTGTATGTTGACGATATACTTATTACAGGAGATGATATGCAGGGAATAAGAAGGGTAAAAGAATTCTTGGGCCGTGAATCGTTACTGTTATAAAATATGAAGAATGCGGAAGCGGAATGATAAAACAGAGCTAAAGAACAAGAAAGATAAACATGGGAACACCATGATTTTACGTGGAACCCTACTCCGTGAGGAGCGTGATGAAACCACGGGAGAAGCCCTCTAAGGGGCGTGTTTGTCTATTACTTTTCTCAATGAGTACAGGAGGTCTGGGGCTCCTTATATAGCCTCTCCAGAGCCTCCAAGTCCCACCACTGGTCCATGTGGGACTAAACACTTGATGGGGTAAATGGATCTTCCATTTACCCTGCTACAACTCAATGGCGCACAACCAAATACTCCAACACTCCCCCTCAAGCTGGAGCATGCAATGCTCAGCTTGGACAAACAGAAATAAACTCAAGTCAACGCTACATGAAACTACAGACAATATCAACCCAACGCGCACATTGCTGCAGTCGATGGCGTTGCTTCTCATACCGTGCAGGTGAGGAGGACGAACGGGCTGGAGTATGAGTCAACTGAAGACACAGAATCTGACCGTCGAGTCTGAACTTGCGCCTGAAGTCTCCTCGTCGGAGAACTGGGTCTCTCCCATCTGGCTCAGAGAATGGTGCACTGCTCTGGTGTACCTATGATACCACATGAAAACCCTTGCCCTCAAGGGAATGGTCCTCTGCTCTGGAGTCCCTATGGCTCACATGAAAACTCTGGCCGACAAAACAAGAATAACGATGGGGACCACGAACAAATGATGGCAACATATGCTCATCTGAAAATGACCGCACACTTGTGCGTGTCTGAAACTGGAGACTCGAAAACAATGATCGTCGAGTCTGAAACCGAACTGTAGAGTCTGATCAACTGGCTGGTCTGGAGACTGACATCTGAATCCGGATCTGGAATACAAGACCTGTGACTCTACATATATACTCCCCCTTTCTCCCATACTTGTCGGAAGAACATGGACGTCGACCACATTGGGAGAAGACAAGATAAATAGGGGTTACATAAAACATGAAACTTGCGGCTTTTCTCTCTTTTTTTAAGCCGTCCAATTTTTTTTAACACAAAATTTTTTTCTCGGCTATTTCAAACTTTTTCTTTTTTTTATAGCCGTCATTTCATTTCAATTTTTTTTCAAAAAATGCGTACGGCTTTTGAGATGTACGCGCCTTTTTTATTATTTTTTTATAACATGAACCTTGGCCCAAATATGGGCCCTAACAATATGCAGCCCACCTTGAGCTCATTACTTTTCTCGCATCTTTTTTTTATTTAACGTGAGCTCAAAGATCACGGCCCACTCCTGAGCAAAACCTCCCTTTTCTTTTTTTTCCTTTTTTTTAACGGTCCACTTGGAACCGTTAGGGTTTCCCTCCGTGGGAGCCCTGGTTTACTCGGACCCGCCGCCCCTCTCAAAATTTTTTAATGGGTCCGCGTTGGGTTGCTTCGTGCGCCGCCTGGGACTCCGCCTTCGGGGTCTGCACCTCGCGCGCCGCTGATGGTGCCGCCTGGACTGCGGGAGTGGGATATGCGGCTTGGGAGCGGGTTGTCATGCATGGGCGCGTGAGTGGGCCGCACCTGGGAACTGCGCGACATCGGGAGTAGGCGCAGCCAGCGGGATCGGAGCTGGGCGCTCGGAGGAGGAAGTCGCGCTGTGGGAATGCGCGCCTGGGAGACCCGCCGCCAACGTGTGGGTTTTGGCAGAGGGTGCGCTAGCACGCGCCACCTCGAGAATGCCTCCGCGCCGCCTGCGCGAGACGAGAGAGAGAAGGGTTGTGCCGGCAGGAGCACAAGGATGTGCCACCACGCGCCTGGGGGCACGCGGGCAGCGCGGGGTGCGCCATGGGACTCGCCAGGGTCCATGGGAGGCGGGGCTCGGGGCCTGGGACTCATGTGCGCCTGGGCGTGCTGGATGATGTCGCCTGGGCGTGCTGGATAACGATGGTAGCAATGACGCAAAGCCTAATTTCTTGAAACTAGGGTTTCCAAATGAAACTCCGTGGAACCGATCAACAGTAACGAAAACTAGGGTTTTGGAATGAAACCCTATACTTGAATCTAAAAATGAATACTCCCCACAATAAAAACCACGAAAAGTAATCGAAACTCGACTAAAAATATAACATGATTCCTCGAGAATCGACCCGCTCTGATACCATGTTATAAAATATGAAGAATGCGGAAGCGGAATGATAAAACAGAGCTAAAGAACAAGAAAGATAAACATGGGAACACCATGATTTTACGTGGAACCCTACTCCGTGAGGAGCGGGATGAAACCACGGGAGAAGCCCTCTAAGGAGCGTGTTTGTCTATTACTTTTCTCAATGAGTACAGGAGGTCTGGGGCTCCTTATACAGCCTCTCCCAGAGCCTCCAAGTCCCACCACTGGTCCATGTGGGACTAAACACTTGATGGGGTAAATGGATCTTCTCCAGGATCCATTTACCCTGCTACAACTCAATGGCGCACAACCAAATACTCTAACAGTTACCAAGGATCTAGGAGTACTTAGATATTATGGGATTGGAGTTTGCTAGAAATGAACAAGGATTTGTGATGACTCAGAGAAAATATGTCACTGATTTGCTGAGTGACAGAGGTATGCTTGGATGTCGACCTGCTTCTACACCCATGGATCCAAGCATGAAGATGCATGATGGCGATACTAAGGAGGTTGACAGGAGGAGATACAGGGAACAGGTAAGGAGGCTCTTGTATGTTACTATTACTAGACCAGATATTTCATTTGCAGTAAATAAAGTAAGCCAGTTCATGGAGCAACCTCGTCAGATACACATGGATGCTATACATATGATACTAAGGTATCTTAAGTCATCTCCAAGTGCACGATGGTTGTTTAAGGAGGACACTACTACTATCTCAGCATGTGCAGATGCAGATTATGCAGGGTGCCCACAGGATAGGAAGTCTACATCAGGCTTTGCTATATTTGTTGGAGAGTCACTTGTCTCATTGAAGAGTAAGAAGCAAACAGTAGTTGCGAGATCCAGTGCTGAATCGGAGTATAGAGTTATGTCTCAAGCATGTGCAGAAGTGATGTGGGTTCGTGTAGTTCTGACAGATCTACATATAGATGTTTCTCTTCCCATGTCGCCAAAATGCAACAATCAGGCTGCAGTATTCATTGCAAATAACCCTGCGTTTCATGAGAGGACAAAGCACATCGAGGTTGATTGCCATTATATCTGTGATATGATCCAGAAAGGCTTCATTTCCACAACCCATGTCAGCTCAGGAGATCAAACTGCAGACATCCTTGCCAAAGCCTTACTTCGGGGTCCTTTCCAAAAGTGCTTATCCAAGATGAGCATGATAGATATCTATGCTCCATCTTGAGGGGTAGTGTAGAAGTTTATTTATGTTTTTGTATCGTTTATCTAATTATCTTTTCGTTTTTCTATCGTATGTAATTTGCCCATAGGCTTCTCCCTATATAAGAGAGTCTAGGGCTCAAGGAATAAACACAACTCTTATTTTTCTCAACAATTTCGTTATTAGAATTAAAATTATGTTTGCACTTATAAAGGTCCCTTACAACAATTAAGAGAATGTACAATGCCCATCTTGATATCAATCAGATGTTGATCTAAAGAGTTGGATCATATATATTGATGCGAGGTTGTAGATCTAAAGAGTTAGATCGATGGCACAACCGACGTCGTCAAGTGATATTCAAGAACAATCCTGAGTTTGAGATTGGATCAACCCTCAAATCATAGAACCCATTTCTAAATCCAAATGGTTGAAGAAATGGAAATGAAATGGTCTAAATGGAAATAGAAAGGGATCTAGAATGGTTCCAAATGAATCCAAATGGAGATGCCTAAAATGGTTAAACCATGTCCATGATATTAGATGTAGATTTAAGTATCAAGTCACTATACATGAATTATATAATCCCCCTAACATCATCTCCAAATATCTGCGAATGTTGCTCATGAGTTCTAATTAGATTAGGAATCGCACGTTGAGATATCAATATTAAGATAATAAATTTTAATATCATGGAAAAATTTTATACGGGAATATGTGGATATGATTCACATTATTGACGATTAATTAATATGGATAAAGATTCATATATGAATATGACTCATATTTAATTGACATGTACGACTATAATTCACAGAATTGAATAAATGTATATTGGAGATATTTAATTTTGGACTTATGAAAGGGATTCATAGTTTCATTGGATAATTATTGTAATTGTCCCATAATGAATGGTTGGTGGAAATTAAAACTGATTTAAATAATTTATTTCATAACTTATAAGCCATGAAAAAATGAATAAGTTGAAATGAGCGATTGAAGATGAATTTATCCTCAAAATCTCATACTAGAGAGAAAATCAAGGAGAAAATCATTTCCTTCTTATCCTCTTCCATTAATTCAATAATCCAAATTCTAGTCTTATTTCTAAAAGAATTGAAATTCAATTAAGAAGATGTAAAGTTCAATGTTGTAAAAGTCGCCTGACTAACTCGACTAATAGGACCGACTAGTTTATTCAGGAGGTAGCCAACCGAGTACTGACTAATTCTGACTAGGCCCACTAGTCGATCGATTTTTGCTTAGAGATGCAATATTTTTTATTTTTAGCTTTTTTAAATGCAAACTTATTCTAGTAGGCTTAATGTTTTATCTAAATTAAATTATGTCTTTTATTTCATTATGATAAGTGTAAAAATGTACAAATCTATGTAAATATATAAGAAACATGTATAAAAATGACTTATATATTTAAAATAATTAAAAAATTCAAAACCGATTAAAGTCTAACTAAATCTGATTAGTCATCCAACAGTCGATTAATCCTTAGTCGGTGACCCGACCAACCGAGTTCCGACTACTGACTTTTGTAACCTTGATAAAGTGGAAAGAGAGGATTCTTTCTCTCTCCACATCTTGGTCATCCATGCACGGAGTAGGACTCTAAAATCATCGTCCAAAGCCAATAAAAGAAGGGCTTTTTCTTATCTTCTTAATTAATTAATTCAAAAGGGTTGAAAAAAAATTCACTTTCAAGTCCTAAAGGAAAAAGATGAGAAAAATAATTAAAAATTATTCTCAATAATTTTCACTTTCAACACTTGAAACATGTCGTAGTCCGCTTGCTCAGAAGAACATCTTCTCATGCCTTCTTCACCGGCCTCCAAGCAAAGGAGGATAGACTTACTTTACATTGTGACGTTGTTGGCTCGCATGCAGCGATCCGACCATGGTACTTCGTAGGTGGATGAATCATTCACCAGCCCTTCCCCACCGAGACGTCACGTGATCTCATTTTCCCCTCTCAACTCGATTCAACTCACTTATCTATTGTGATATCAACAAGAAATCGATATTTTATCGATTAAATTTTGAAATTTTCAAATAATTTTTTCCTAATATTGATCGATATCGACTGATACCAATGATATTGGGCTGTTATAGCTCAATATCACTCTTTTTTTAAACTCGTGGTATGTTTTTAACTAGGAGCTTTACTCCCTTTCTGTTAATGGGCAGATCAAGAAAAGTATGCATGCATATATTGTACATGTTACTATATTAAAATTTAATCGTTTATACTTAGGAAGTATTAGTAATATAGTGATATAGAATCACAAAATCCATAACATACTCCAATCGGTAATTTGTCATTTGTAGAGATATATTTATGTTTTTATGTTTATTTCCTGTTCCTTTTTTCTTTTGTCCGATGTACGTAATTTACCCTTAGGTCTCTCCTCTATATAAGAGAGCCTAGGTTTCCTTGGAATAGTATCTTCTTGTTTTTTCCAACATGGTATCAGAGCTGCGGTCCTAGACCGGAGCTCATGTACCTGAAACCCTAGCCCCACCTTCCCGCAGCCCCTCCATGTGCCGCATGTCACCTCTCTGCGCATCCCGCGCAGCTCGCTTCTACGTGCCGCCAGCCTGTGGCCTCGAGGTCTGCCTCCACCACGTCTATGCCCCCTCTACACGGGCCTCCCCAGCGAACATAGTCGTGCCTCCCATGCACGAGGTCCTCTACGACCGTCTCCCGCACGCGTGGTCCCTGCCCCAGTAGCGGCCTCCCGTGCCTGTGCGTGTGTCCCCCGCTGCATCTTTAGAGGCCGCAATTGTTGCATCCCATGCGGTTGTTTCCGCGCCAGGTAGGGATGTCAATTTGGGTCTATCCATTGGGTATCCGACCCGAACCCTCCCCATTTAAGGACCCAAAACCCGTCCCATTTACTTTTGGACGGGTTTAGGTTTTGAATTGACTACCCATGCGGGTATGGGTATGGGTTTGGGATTGCCATGTGGGTACCCGAACCCGAACCCGCCCCAAACCCGAATAAAAAATATATATAAAGATAGATGTGTATGTTGCATTTTAATCAAACTAGACCCAAATTCATTTCATATCTAATATGTATCGATCTACATATATAAATATCGAACTCAATTTTCTCCTCTCCGTCAATTTTTTCCTATTTCACTAACTTTTTGCATCTTTAATAAAGAAAACTATCAATACAAAAAGTTAAACATTTAACATATATAAACATTTAATATTCTCTATAAATTGCACATTTTTATGAATCACCATATTAAACTATCTCACTCTATTTCGTCTATCCGTGAAAATCTTGTATGCATTTACAAACAACTTAAGATTTACCATGTCGAAGATATGGGTACCCATTGGGTACACGGGTATCCGATGGGTATATGGGTACCCACTAGAAATTACCCGTTTAATAAATGGATGGGTATGGGTAGTGACATTATAAATGGGTATGGGTTTGGGAAAGGTAATACCCGCCCCAAACCCGACCCGTTGACATCCCTAGCGCCAGGGTTCTTCTTGATGGGATTGGTTGCAGTTTGAGTCTACACATGCAACCAAAATCCCTTAAGTCAGTGTAGGCAATTATCTCTTCAAGTCAACAATCCTCGTCTTCTTTGGGCGGCAAGATGTCAGAGAACAAGATTGATATCCCCACCACGGGCGCCTTCAGAGGTCTAGCGCCCATAGTCAAGATGGATGGGACGAATTATGAATTGTAGGCCATACAATTCATGAGCCTAATGAAGTTAGTGGGTAAGAAGCATCTTCTTACTAAGGAAGAGCCAACGGAGAAGACAGGATTGTATGTCTCATGGGAAGTTGATGATGCTTATGCACAGGTCTAGTTGTCTGGCTCCTTGATACCAGATATTGCAAACGATGTCCTGCATCAACCCACAGCCAAAGCCATGTGGGATATTCTTGCTGCCACTTATTCACAGGCCAAAAATGAGACGAAAATTCTACATCTCCAGCATGATATTTTCACCATCAAGCAAAATGGTCGACCATTACATGCACATTATACAGCCCTTTGCAGGATGTTTGAGAAGCTTCATAGCTACGTACCTCTCACGACTACTCCAGAGCAGATGAAGACATTCTGAAATGCTACTATGGTAGGATTTTTTCTGGCCTCTCTTGGTTCCCAGTACGAGGTTGCATCCTCCCAGATTCTGGCTGATGCTACCATCCCTCCAATGGAGGAGGCCTTCCGAAGATTGAACAGGATCATTGTTCCAACTCCTACACCAAATTCATCCGTCACGGATGCCTCTCGTGGAAGAGGTGGCTCATCTCAATTTCGAGGTTGTGGACCACGTGGTAGAGGAGGTCGTGGTCGATCTTCATTATCCTGCACCTTGTGCCATCGGTCTAGACATACAGAGGACACATGCTATTACAAGCATGGGTTTCCAACATCTGCACGTGTTGCAGAACATGGTTCATCTTCAGCATCTGTATCTTCTTCCGAGCAGCGATGTGATGATCATGTTTCCTGTAAGAGGGATATGATGCCACATGCCAAATCCGGCGATACATCCAGTCAGGACGTAGCAGCCTTAGCTGGAGCTAGTACCTCTGGTAACATTATTGCATCTACTTCTTGTCGTGGTCCTAGTATAACAGAGTGGATTATGGATTCTGGGGCAACACATCACTTGTGTGGCAATAGAGATATGTTGACTGCATATAGGCGGATTCCTCCAGGAAGAACTATTGTCATAGCTTATGGAACTCATTCCCCAATCACAGGCCGGGAGAGAGTATTTTGACACCTTCGATACGTCTGCAGAATGTGCTACAAGCCCAGATTTTTCTATGAACTCATTATCTATCAGTCAGATTACTAGAGTTTGAATTGTCGTGCTATATTTGACCCACCATCTCTTATTTTTCAGGACATTCTAACTAGCAGGGTGATTGGTTGTGGCTGTGAGCACAGAGGTTTTTAGAGATTGGTTCAATTTTCTTGTGTTGGTTTATCAACTCAGTCCACTAGTTCTGCATCTCCATTCACATGGCATCTGCATTTTGGTCATCTTCCCCTCCAGAAGTTACGACATGTCCTTCCCCAGATTTCACCTCGAGTATCATTTAATTGCGAGGCATGTCAGCTCGGAAAACATCATCGGTCTATTTTCCCTAGTCGTCAGAGTCAAAGTAGTCATTCTCCTTTTGAGTTGTTCCATATTGACATTTAAGGTCCGAGTCAGTTTCCTGATCATCAGGGACACCGTTTTTATTTAGTAGTTGTGGATGATTATTCTCGCTTGTCTTGGGTATTTCTAATGAAAAATAAATCGGATGCTGGGAAGTTGATTCGAACATTTCTTAATGAAGTTCATAATGTGTTTTCTTTCAACATCGAGATTATGAGGACTGATTTAGAATTTTGTACTCGTGATCTTACTCGGTATTTCTCCTCTCATGAGATAATTTATCAAAGAACATGTGCTTATACATCTCAACAAAATGGGGTCGCTGAAAGAAAACATCATCATATTCTTGATGTTGCTCGTACCCTTCTTATACAGAGTCATACCTCTAATTCATTCTGGGAGGATGTTGTTTCTACAGCTTGTTATCTCATTAATCAGATGTTGTCTTCTGTCTTGGGAGAGAAAGCTCCCTTTTCAATTGTCTTCCCAGAGAAGGAGTTGTTTACTATTGGTCCTCGTGTGTTTGAGTCAGTTACCTTTGTCCACAACTTCTCTCCTAGGGTTGACAAGCTCTCTCTTAGAGTTGTCAAGTGTGTGTTCGTGGGGTATTCTAGGACTCAGAAGGGATATAGATGTTATGATCCCGTGCACAAGAAATATTATATCAGTGCAGATGTCACATTTTTTGAGTCCATATTGTATTTCTCTCCAACAGGTGATCGCTTAACTTCCTCGTATTCTGATAATGAAATATACGCCCCACCACCACCTCTACCTCTACCATCATCACCACCGTCATCTCCTATTATTCAACCTATTATTCTAATCCTACTGTTACCACTACTTCATTACAGTCGTCGGCCTCCTCCTGCTCATGTTCATAGCACGTCATCCAGCACACCTGAGGTATGTCCTGAATTTGATATTTCTAACGATGGGTCTGGAGATGTGTCTCTATAGGATGAAGTACACGAATCTATTGAGGATACGACTATTGATCTTGATTTGCCCATTGCTATTAGGAAGCAGAAGCGTTCGTGTGCATCCTATCCTATAGCTTTTCATGTCATTCGATCGCCTTATAGGAGAATTCATGCGATTTGTTGTTGCTTTGTCTACGATGCACATCCAACGGAATTATCAAAGAGGCCTTGCATGATAGTCAGTGGCGCAAAGCTATGGAAGAGGAGGTGGCTGCTTTACAATCCCATGGAACTTGGACTTTGGTACCTACTCCTAGTAGGTCGTCAGTTGTGAGCTGCAAGTGGGTATTCACTATGAAGTATCATGCAGATGAGACCCTTGATAGATACAGGGCAAGACTTGTGGCACGAGTTTTACTAAGACATGGGGTTGATTACCTTGACACCCTCTCTCTTGTTACTCGACATTCTACCTTACGGGTGATCCTAGTCGTTGTTATGGTACGTGATTGGCCTTTATTCCAACTTGATGTTAAAAATGCTTTCTTGCACGGTGATCTTAAGGAAGAGGTCTACATGCAGCAGCCTTCGAGATTTGTTGCTGGGGGGGGGGGTTGTCAGCATGTGTGTAGACTCCATAAGGTCATATATGACCTTAAGCAAAGCCCAAGAGCTTGGTTTTAGAAGCTCTCAGATTTATTTGAAAAACAAGGGTTCAGAAGATCAAATGCAGATCATTCTCTCTTTGTACAGAAAACCTCCAGAGATTCTGTGGTTATTATGGTATATGTTGATGACATACTGGTTACGGGAAATGATATCCAAGGGATAAAAAGGGCAAAGGAATTTTTGGGCAGTAAATTCATCACTAAAGATCTTGGCACCCTAAGATATTTTATGGAATTAGAGTTTGCCAGGAATCAGCAAGGTCTTGTGATGACTCAAAGAAAGTATGTCACTGACATGCTAAGTGAGACAGGCATGCTTGGATGTCGACCTGCCACCACACCTATGGATCCAAGCATGAGATTGTATGATGATGATACAAATGAGGTCAACAAGAGGAGATATAGAGAGCTGGTGGGAAACCTTCTCTATGTAACCACTACTAAACCTGACATCTCCTTTGTTGTCAGTCGGGTTAGTCAGTTCATGGAGCAACCACAACAGGTATATATGGATGATATACATGTGATATTTAGGTACCTAAAATCATCTTCAGGTGCAGGGCTGTTTTTTAGAAAAGGGGGAGATACCACTATTTCAGCCAGCATCAATGCAGACTATGCAAGATGCCCTAAAGACAGAAAGTCTACGTCAGGTTTTGTTATATTTGTTGGAGATTCAATTGTTTCTTGGAAAAACAAACTCTAGTGGCCAGATCTAGTGCAGAATCCGAATACAAGGCTATGGCATAGGCAAGTACAGATATCAGTGAGTTTGTGTTGTACTAGCAACTCTACACATAGATGTGCCTCTTCCTATGTCATTGAAATGTGACAATCAAGCTTGGCACAAGCAAGTACGGATATGAGTTTGTGATGTACTAGCAAATCTACACATAGATGTGCCTCTTCCTATGTCATTGAAATGTGACAATCAGGCTACTCTATTTATAGCAAACAACCTTGCATATCATGAAAGAACGAAACATATTGAAGTAGACTGCCATCATATATGTGATATGGGTTAAAAAAGGTTTATTTCTACTACTCATGTTAGCTCTGGAGATCAAACGGCAGATATTTTCACCAAGGCATTGCTTAGAGGACCATTCCAGAAGTGTTCATCCAAGCTGAGCATAATTAATATTTATGCTCGATCTTGAGGGGGGAATGTACAGATATATTCATATTTCATCATTTCCATTACAAATTTACAATAGCTCCCAGCAGTCAACAACCAGCAATCATCAGTCAACAATCAGCATTGACAGTAGCGATCCATGAGATATATGCGATATAATGTGTAATGATGTGTGATTTACACATCATTCTTGCATTTATGTATGCACGTGTATGTTATCTATTGTTTTAAAAACTAAGACAATCTTAATTTGCAAGAAAATCACCTTTTGAGCTATTTTCAAGATTTCCACTGATATCATCAATATATCATGATATATCCCCGATGTCCCTTTTCAGGTTGATTGTTATCCATATTTCAAACATTTTTGATAGGTAGTAGAGTCTTGACCATGTGGTTGTTCTGGATAGAGCATTGATAGGTATCACCTGAGAGGCTGAGACAAGCAGCTGGTCAATTACCAATAGTTGCTCGAGCCAATTAATCAATTAATAATGATTGCCCATATAATTGTTCGGTGTACACTTACGAGTTCCTCTGCCTATCAGTGACTATCACTATAAGCACTTGGGAGTGAAGATCTACTCCTAATTAATGTGACTAGTGTCTTATAAGCTACCGAGATGTAGATTGGGAATTTCGAATGACAAGACCTTTATGAGATCGGTTGCAGTAATTAAGAAGAAAATCGAAAATAGAGAAGTTAAACAAAAGATTACAATGTCATGCAGCCAAAATTCAATTTGATTTGGACCTCGGCTACAATAAATAGATCCTACAAGGTCATGAGGAGAGAGTGCATCGTTATTACATATTGTGTTCATTGCAATGGAAAGACCAATCCAGGTGATACACAAAACGCCACCCTCAGCCTCCACCATGAAGCTGTTGTTGCTACCATTTTTACCGACATGTTGCTTTCCACATGCTATTCCAACCATTTTGAGCCATTTATGAGATTTCCACTGATATCATCGATATATCCCGATACATCCCTGATATCTCTTATCAGGTTGATTGATATCAATATTTCCAACCTTTTTGATAGGAAACAGAGTTTTGATCATGTGGTTGTTGTGGATCGAGCTGCGAGCATTGATAGGTATCAGTGTATCACCTGAGACAAGCAACTGGTCAACCAAGGTTCAGGAAAGCGGTATGCGTATGCGTTCGGACAGGTCACTGAATAGCGCTTAAGCGGTATGCGGGGGCATATGCGGGGTATATGCGGTTCTACGCGGTTTCCTAATTTTTTATTTAAAAATATATAAATATATACAAAAGTGACTACAACAGAACTAAATTTACGTATAATTGCGGTCCAATAGAAGATCTAAGAAAAATAACTTTCATATAGAGTTCAAAACAATCTCTATCAATCAAATATCAATACTTCAATAGAACGATTAACACATAAAATAATTGACAACAATCAACAAAATAAAAAGTTAGCGCATAAAATACATCTATTGTTGAATATAATGTCATTTATCTCTGTCTCTATATTTATAACTGATCCTCCATTAAAAGTACCAAACTTTACATATAATATATTGCATTCATAATAGCTATTAGTTGATTAAATTAGTTTGCTAAATTATTACTATATTATTCTTTTTCTTCCTTGTGTGTTTACTCCAATCTTGCAGTACAACTACTTTGATGATGGATTTAAATGGTCATAGAATGCTTGGTTGGCATACATGCTAAAGCAAGAAAAAACATTATATAAATAACACAATAAAAATGTGGCACAAATTTAAAAAATAAAAAAATAAAAAATATATAAATGCGGCCGCACAGACCGCATAAGCGGCCGCACAGCCCGCATATGCGGCCCGCACAAGCGCACAGGGCGTATAATGAGGGGCTTCAAGAAAGCGGTGCGCTGAGGGCACCGCATACGCATATGCGGCCGCATATGCGGCCGCATATGCGGCCGCACAGACCGCTTTCCTGAACACTGTCAATTACCAATAGTTGTTAGAGCCAATTGGTCGGTTAACAATGATTGCTCGTATAATTGTTCGGTGTATACTTATGAGTTCCTTTGCCGATCAATGTGAGCACTTGGGAGTGAAGATCTACTCCCTATTAACGTGACTGATGTCTTATACGCTATTGAGATTTAGATTGGGAATTTCTAACGACAGAACCTTTATGAGGCTGGCTGCGGTAATTAAGAAGAAAATCAAAAAGAGAAAAGTTATACAACAGAGTACGATGTCATGCAGCCAAAATTGACTTTGATTTGGACCTCGGCTACATTAAATAGATCGTAGAAGTTCCTGAGGAGAGAGATCACATCGTTATTGCGCATTGTGTTCATAGCAATGGAAAGACCATCGGCATTTTCAGAAGTATTTAGGTGGTACACAAGATGCCACCCTCAGCCTCCACCATGAAGCTGCTGCTTCTACCATTTTTACATACATGTTTCTTTCCACATATTTACACTGATCGATCTATTCCAACCACAAGCACGAGAAAAGCAGACATCAAAGTTATTTAAAAAATAGACGAAAACAAAATGACCTGAAGGCATAATAAGGCCGACGATCTAAGATTCTAAAAATATGAGAAGAGGAGGAGGCACGATTAGAAACTCGATTTAAACGACGTTAATATCTCGGATAAATAATCCACTTTCAGAAACTAGAACGCACCCGTACATGAAGACGGAGTCGCGGTCGGTGATGCGGCGGTGGCAGGAGGAGCAGCGGCGGGATAAGCTCCCGAACTCCATCTTCCTGATGGAATCGGCATCGTTGGGCTCCCGAGGTGGTAGCCCAATGCTCAGGATCCCTTCCCCAGCGAAATCCTCCTCCTCCACGTCCTCCGGAGATCTCAACGAGCGCCGGTGGTCCTTGGCCTTGGTATAGGGGAGGAACCTCCACCGCCGACTCTCCTTGGGCGCCCTAAACACTTGGTGGTGGCCGCACGGACCGGACGAATTGGAGGTGCTTGGATTTGACTCCTTGTCACCAAGTTCGGGAATGGGATCGGGATTGGGATCAGGATTGGGATCGCGGGAGGGAGATGAGGCGGCGGCACCGGGACCCGAGCTTCTCGGCTGCCGGCGATTGTTGGACATTGCAGGAAGAGATGGACGACACGGGTGACGGGTGGGTGGAGCCCGGAGTGGGGAAGCTCGTTTTTTTTAAGGGGAGGACTATTCTAAAATAGTGGCAATAATTGTTTGGGACAAGAAAAGATAAAAGAATTCGCCAGATTAATCAAGGTTTTGCTTCCGGCAATTTCAGGATTATTATATTTTTATTATCCTCCTGTGGGTCCACTCTTTGTCATTTAATACATCAAATCACTTGTTTTTTAAAATTATTTTCCAATAAAAAATATTATATATTCAATCTTACCATCTAATCATTATAAAATACTTAACATTCAATCATTTTCCCAACATCAATAAAATCACATCACAATAAACTCCTTTAATAATAAATCATTCATCCGAATTCAAAAAAACAAAAGCGTTATCCACCATATAATCCATTTTTTTAGATGGTTATCCTTTACAAGAGAACATCCATAGTGTGTCATGGCAACGAAACTTCATTTAAGAACTTTTGCTTCTCTCTGGCTCATTTTCTTGTTTGCTCTTTAGTAGTCCTTAGTACTAGTATTTATTTCTTGTTTTCGAGTCTTGTTTTATCCTTCATCTGTTAGTATTGTATTTTACCTTCTATTACTTAGTAAACTCGATATAAATATTATTTCTTTCATCTTTAAAAGTTGCCCCAATAGCAATCATGATCAAATCTCGTTGTATAGCAGTTGCCTCAACTAGATTTAAATGTAAGCTTTATAAAATACTATTTTCTTTAAAAAAATTTACGTGTGATCCCTTCATTTTGGCTTGTATCATGCCATAATTTTGATCATTAGTCACGTTTGCCTTAGCATAGCGATCAAAATTAGTTAAAATCAAATTTAATTGTATGCCAACTTTTCTTCAGCAGTTGTCTCCTCTTCATCACATTTCCCAACCCAAATATAATAGATATTTATTGGTGTAAAGTCCTAATATTTCGATTATTTTCATTCATCAAAATCTTGCCAATGCTATGCTCATTTGAAGCTCCTAGTCAGGCCAATTTCAGAGAGTCCAAGAACACAAAATTCCAACAAACGTAGCTCAACTTATGCGTATTTCAGTACAATGTTCTTTTTCATAAATATAAAATTACAGGCGATTACAGGACTTGACATTCCAACTCATATTTAAGCCACTCTTCCTCTCCAATGATGCATATTGAAATCCTAAATCACTTTCTACTTTCTATAGCCATCTACAGAGGAGATTAGATCGCTCCAGAGGCCATTCGAGATGCGATGGTTGACCAAGAAGTCTGGTTGGAAGGGGAACAACTTGGGAAAGGAAAATTCATCTTTGAAATGTTGTCATGCGATTAAAAAAATATCTATTTTGTTGCTTAGACACTGAATTAGTGTTGAAGGTTTCAGTCCTCATGATATCTATATCATCTTCCTAGTTTAAACAGTTGAACGATATGCATCTGAATTATCCTCCATGGTATTTCCTTTCACCAAAATATGATCGCTCGAGAAATTATATACTTAAGTAATTCTTTATAATAATTTTGACTTCTTCTTTGTTTACTTAATATAAATCCAACCTGTAAGAGCAAGTAAATAAAGGACAAATACTATAATTATCCTTGATAATATATGTTTTATATAACTCTTATGGCATATAACTACCGGTTAATATAGAGTATGTTTTGGGATGATGTTAGAATTATATAGCTCATGGGTAAAATAATAATGGATTATACTTAAAGAGTTTAGTTTTAATCATTGTGCTATAATTGGTTGGATAGACAATACAATTGTCTTTTTATTCTATATATATTCACAACAATTTGTGAGTTTTCGTAGAATTGCATGGTCGTCCCTGATCATGGTTTTGAAGTTCCATTGCCAATGGTTCATTAAATTTAGGAACTCCTTTTTACATGTAGTCTGATTTTTTAGTTTAGGAATGAAATAGTGTTTATCCTAGAGGTCCTTTACAGAATTGAATCTTCTGTGAAACAACTTACTGAAAAATGGGCTCTTGTAGATTCGAATTTTTGGTGAACAACTCAATGCAAAAATCGAAAACTTAATGAGATCATATAGGAGTATTGTTTCCCAAAAATAGAATCTTTCAATTTATACTTGATTGTAAACACACTAGTGACAGTTTGCTCTTATTATTTTTTTTGTAAGGATCTATTTTTCTTTTGCATAGAACCCACGAAATGTCATGAAGACACTGCAGAATTGTATCAAAATGGCATCAAAAACCCACATTCTGTTGGGAGATATGTGATGAATCCACATTTCATCATCATTATTCTATCATTTTGGCATCAAAAACCCCAGCAAATGCGTGTAAATAGCATTAAAACCATCATCTTAGCATTCATGCATGTGCATCTAAATAGTGTATAAAATACTGCAATTAAAGCCAAAATTATAGAATAAATAAAAGAAAAGAAAAAGAATAAAATATTGTAAATATTTTATGACCCAAAACCCCGAGACCTAGGCATCTTGATGAATAGGTCGACAAGGAATAAAGTAGGGGGAGATAAGGGCCAAATACCTATACTTTTTCATTCATTCTTTATTCATTTTGGGACCCATTTTTGGTTCCACTTTTTATTCATCAAATAAAGAAACTTTGTGCATGAAAGTTGTAGATAATTTTATATAGAAAAATACAAAATTGATTTCATTGAAAAATAATACATAGATAAAAAGTTATGGTCTGAATACGATTCCGAAACTCCAACTTCCCAGACCCGTATCTTGCAAATAAAAACTTGAAAAATACCAAACTCACCTTTAATTGTATATAGCATAAAATAATCTATTTAATGGAGGTGGTTTCGTATTTTTCAGAGCTACGGTTTGAAAGTTGAGTTTTGGACCCACATTGTATACTTGTAATGATTAAAATATTCAATTTATTATTTATTCATTATTTTGATAATTTTATATTTTATAATTTAGTAAATATTACTTATAATATATTTGTACATTAAAACAAGAATAAAAACCCAAATGAAAATGCAAAATAAAATTATATGTCTATAAACTACACAGGTATTATACCTATATACATACCTATACAATACTTACTTATATTTTATTAAATATACAAAACATATCAGAAAAATAAAACAAAAATATATTTGTGTATATAAAAGTATTTTATAATTTTATAAAATAAGAAATAAAAATAATAAAATTAAAATACACAAATAAAAATAAAAGGGTATAATATATAGGTAATACACCTATAAGGGGCATAATAGACAACTCGTAACAATATACTCCATAAAAATAATTAAAAACCATAAAAAAATACTACATAAAATAATAAATATTTTTTATTTTATAACCTAAAAATAATAAAATCATTTTCGATTTTTAATTGAATTTACAAAGGTTTTTCGAGGGGTTTTTCCTGGTTGGTCCATGTGGACCAACCAGGTGGCGCCCCCAGTTGATCCCGGTCAACTGGTCGTCTCCCCTCCTGCGCCTGTTGTCAGAATTGGTTTTCGAGCCAATTTCTTGGCTTTTTTGCCACCAAACCTTTCACCCTTTCGACTCGATTTCTTCTGCAAATCTCTTCCTCGATCATCCACCTTGCCCGCCCCATGATTACATTGGGCCGAGGACCAGCGATTGCTCCAATCTTCGTTGATCTTTGAGCCCCTGTCACCTTGGGTCAAACGACTTAAAATAAACCCTCCACTTTCGATTCAAAATCGAACACCTTCGGTCCACCCTTCCTTGCTCTTCTTGTGCTCCAAGCACTCCTGGAGGTGACAGCTCCCATGCCGTGCGTTCAGCCAGGGCAGAGGAAGTCGGAGGCGTCTCCACCACCTCCCGCAACCCCGGCGGTTGAGGTAACCTTCCCTCCGGTCTACACCGTCGAGGAAGCCACTTCACCCATTTATCTTTCGTTCTCTAGCTTAGCCTTGGTCGTAGGAGCAAAAGCCCTCAAGAAATTTCAAGATCCATCGAGTAATCCACCCAATTTCATCTCCTCGCCGGAGCGCAACTCCGGCCGAGATCCACCCCATCGCTTCGCGCCGCCTCTTCGCTTCCGCGGGGTCCAGGCAACTTGCCCTGGACCCTCTCACTTTGTTTTGCAGGTCAAAGTGCTTTGACTAGCGCCTGGGAGCTATTTTGGCACTCGCCGGAGCTCAGCCGAGCCACCCAGCTCCGCCACCCTCTCGCGCGCAGCTCGGCCATCGCCGGGTTCTTTTGAAGCCCTAGGAGGAAGACGAGACCTCAGGGACCCTCCAGCCGCCTTTTGGAGCCAAGAACATCACCGGAGAAGGAGCAGCACCTCGGAGAACTTCGGCTCGCCGGAGTTCTTCCGCGGTTCTTCCTCCGTGCGCCTACGCCGTCGGATCGAGGAGGAAACCCACACGTTGCAGCTACCGTTGGATCGACCCCGGCCTCCACCGTTATATCTTCTCGCGAAGATCTAATCCCAGCCATCCACGCTGAAGCGTCATCGTGTTACCAGGGCACGCCACGTGGCAAGTGAACGGCCCATCGTCGTTCGATCTCCTGAGCGAGGGAGTTTTGCAAGTATACCCTCGCGACTTTTGTAATTTTCGTTTAGTCCATAAACTTTAATCTGTAGTTTAAAACTTTTGTAAAAATTGCAAGTAGGCCCTCGAACTTTTTATATTTACATATAGGTCCTCTACCACGTCATCTCACGTGACCTGTTCACGTGAGGTGGGGGCATTTTGCAAAGAGGCCCTCGGCCCTTTTATTATTTCGTTTCAGTACCAGGAGTTGTAATTTAAATGTTAAACTTTTGTGAAAATTGCTTGTAAGCCCCCAGGGGTTTTCGAAATTTCATTTCAGTCCTTCCCAGGCGCGTGCAAGTCACGCGCCCTGGTCGGTATTTTGCGCCGACAACCCTGCAGGTTTAATAATTTGTATTTGGTCTTGGAAATTAAATATTCAGTGTTAATTTTTGAAGAAAATTTCATGTATGCCCCTGGACTTTTGGACATTTGCACGTATACCCCTACCAGCTATGACATTTTTGCTCGCTTGATCTATTTAATTAGGGCATCATTTTAATTCGAAAAATTCTCAAAAATTCAAGTTAAGCTTCTGTGTGTTTGTTCTTTAACGCATATTTTTGCATTGCATATTTGTCGCATTCTGATATTTATTAAAAATCAAGAACATGCATTTATTTCACTGTGTGCATTAGAAAATCCATAAAATTATAAAAACATTTGGAAAAATTCCAGAAAAATTATATTTTGTGTGTTTCATCATATATTGTTGTCAGTCCAAAAACCACTAAAAGTTTGAAAAGAAAAACCTTAAAAATTCAAAAATACACAAAAAAATAAAAAAAATATATAAAATCATAGAAAACTCAGAAAAATGTAAACACAAGTTCTGTAGTCTTCTGTTTTTATTATCTTTATTTGAAAATTAGTTTGGAAAAATTTTGTGGCTGTTTGATATTTTTAATTCCCATTTTACCCTCAACCAGTAGCTAATTCCTTGTTTTCCTTTATTTCAGTGTTTACAAATAACAAAAATATTTTGAAAAATACCCAAAAATCACAAAAAAAAGTAGAAAATCATAAAAATACCAAAAAGATTTTATTTCTGAATTTTTGACTATTGCTGCATATTTTTATAAATATTTCATCACCCCTTTTATTATCTTGTCTTTATATTCCATTATTAATAAAAATATAAAATATAAAATTAGAAAAATTAGAAAATTAAAAATCAAAATACAAAATTAAAAATTAAAATTAAAAAAATAAAAAGATTTAAAACCCACAAAAATATTTGCTTG
The DNA here is from genome assembly GCA_037367405.1 of Ottelia alismoides. Lineage (NCBI taxonomy): Eukaryota > Viridiplantae > Streptophyta > Magnoliopsida > Alismatales > Hydrocharitaceae > Ottelia > Ottelia alismoides. Next base: position 126,904 of record JAZKJV010010011.1, on the reverse strand, counting down.
CATAGTGTAGACAACACTTCACACTCACTCACACACATTAGTTTGATCTACCATGTTTGCTCCTTGTGTTCGAACTCTCTGCATACTTGCTTGCTATAAATCTTTTGTGCAGAGTTAAAAATAAATTTTAACTCCACATTTATTTCTTATTGCTTGATCTATAGTGTGGGTTAACTGTTGATTAAATACAGTTTATTGTGGGTCGCCGCAGCGACCTCGGTTGTCTCCACCTTGTGTGAGACATGCTATTTAGACCTTCGATAAATGTCTCCGATTAGCAAGCATCCTTCAGGCAAGAGATGGATGAATTACGGCAGGAGATGAGAGAAATCATCAAAGGCAAAGCCGCCATACCCGCTCAGATTGAACCCAACCCAAACAATCTGAAAAGGAAGTCTGAGCAGGTAGAGTTTACAGAGGATACCTCTCCTACTGACGATTTGAGTGACATATCTTCTTCTTTGTATGATGCTGATTTTGTGACTACTAGGAGCGGTAAGATGTCAGCCGGCGGCGCCTCATCTGAGCGACAGCCACATGCAGAATCCAGAGCGCCAGATGTGTCAGGTAGTGGTGCTGATGCCGCTAATAACGACATTGATAACGGTGGTGCTGAAGCCACCAAGGATGGAGATCCCGACGACGGTGCTGATGCCGTCGTGATACCAGATTCAGACGGCGGTGCTGAAGCCACCATTTTGAATGCAGAGCTAGAGCGCGGTGCTGAGACCGCGAAGTCAAGTGCCGGTGGTGGTACTGAGGCCACCACATCTACTTTTGTTGAGCGTCCCTCTGTGATGTTACCACCTTTTGTACCTATGGATTGTGGTAACCAAAAGAAAAACAAAAATATGAATAAAGGAAAGGTTTCTGTTCGCATTGCGGATCCATGTGTGTTGAATGATGATGATTGTATGGATTCTCCTCCTTCACAGGCATAGGGACCTGTTCCTAGTCCTCCATCTGAGGAGGCCCCTACCATCCCCTTCCCTGAGGCACTCCGCCGGGCAAAGGGAAATAAAAAGGAAAATCCTAAAAAGGCCCAGCAGGTAGAGATCAGCAACCAGATGATCGATAGATTCCACATTCAGCAGACTCTACGAGAAGCACTTGAGCACATACCCTTCCTCAAAAAGAACTTGAAAGAGGAAACTACAGTCCGCAGGAAGAGGAGGTACAGAGATCAGATCCATGTGCTCACCCATCACACTTGCTGCGCCATTCAGAACATATTGCCAGCCAAGAGACCTGATACAGGAGCTTCCTATGTCAGATGCGAGATTCAAGAGCAGCAGTTCGATCGTACTCTATTAGACAGCGGCTCTTCTATTAACCTTCTTCCCGCAGCCTTACTCGGCCAATTCGAGTTTGGTCCTCTTCTTCGGAGCAGGACGGTCCTTCAGTTTGCTGATAGGTCGATTAAGAGGCCGAAGGGGTTATTGAAAGACGTGGTCGTTACCATTCAGGATATGAAATTCCCCGTGGACTTTGTTGTGTTGGACATGGAGATCCCGAGTCGGTAACCGATACCCCCATCATACTTGGACGCCCATTCTTGGCCACAGCCAAGGCGATGACCGATCATGATAGCGAGAAGGTATGCTTTCGCGTGGAGGGCGAAACCATACAAATAGAAACGATCGATGAGACCAGAGCGAGAGAATTAGCATGCTCAGAGCAGTCCAGCGAAGCAACGCAGATGACAGAGGAGGAACTGGACATCCACCATGAGTGTGATTTTGTGATGACAGATGATGAATTTAACTGGACAGATCCTGTAGCACCGACCCTCGCCTTGCCTACAGATTCACTGTATCTAAAGCTTATGGCAGTCGAGAGCCGGGAGAGCACATCCCTGGACGAGGATACACCTGAGGCTTACAGTATTGGGACGAGTGGTGCTGATGATTTTCAATCTTGTTCATCTTCTTCTGATCCCTCGGACTCAGACATTGATTGGGATGATTTCGATGACTATTTGTCATGTCTGATTCCTTCTGAGCCAATAGCCATGATAGAGTGCGAGCCAGTGCAGTTTATGATGATTCAGCAGGCCGTCCTTTGTCAGAGATTCATGCAGAGCGAGAGTTCTCCCATGCGGACCTGGTCGCCTTCACACAGACATATCAGAAGCCAGATCTGCCACCTCTCAGTTGTCCAGAACGAAAGCCTCTACCGCAGTCGCTGAAGTATAAATTCCTTGCGGGTGAGCCAGACATGCACCCAGTCATTATCTCAGCAAATTTGACTGGAGAACAAGAATCTCGGCTGATGGAGGTTCTTGAAAGAAACTGCAAGGCAATAGGTTGGAGTATAGCTGATCTCCAGAGGATTAGTCCGGCTCTGTGCTCCCACCACATCTATCTTGAGGATGACGCTAGGCCATCGTGTGAGTTCCAACGACGGCTGAACCCGAATCTTCGAGATGTGGTCATGAAAGAAATATCAAGATGGTGGAGCGCCGATTTTATCTACCCCATCTCCGACTCTAAATGGGTTAGTCCGTTACATGTGGTGCCCAAGAAGACGGGCATCACTACAGTGGTGAATGAGTCGGGAGAGGAGATCGCTACCCGAGTACCCACTTCTTGATGGGTCTGTGTGGACTACAGACGATTGAATGAGGCCACCGAGAAGGATCATTTCCCGCTGCCATTCATTGATCAGATTATCGAGAGGCTAGCTGGGAAGAGTCATTACTGCTTTCTTGACGGGTACTCCGGATATAATCAAGTGGCCATTGCGCCCGAAGACCAGGAGAAAATGACATTCACCTGTCCGTTTGGTACTTATGCTTTCAGACGGATGCCCTTTGGTCTATGTAACGCTCCAGCGACATTCCAAAGGTGCATGTTGTCCATTTTCTCGAACATGGTGGGTGACTGTTTAGAGGTCTTCATGGATGACTTCTCGGTCTATGGCGACGGGTTCGATGCTTGTCTTGACTGCCTAGACCGTGTGCTTCAGCGCTGCATAGAGGTCAATCTTGTCTTGTCTTGGGAGAAGAGTCACTTCATGGTAACTCAAGGGACGGTCCTTGGTCATATCGTCTCCAACAGGGGCATGAAGGTCGATCCGGCCAAGGTGGACATCATTAGAAAACTCAGTCCACCGTCCAATTTGCGCCAGTTGCGGTCTTTTCTGGGGCATGTCGGTTTCTACCGACGGTTCATTCAGTACTTCAGTCGTATTGCCCGATCGCTTACTGATTTGCTGACAAAAGACACCGAGTTCCTTGTCAATGATAAGTGTCTTGCGTCTTTTGAGCCTCTCAAAAATATGGTTGTTTCAGCTCCTATCCTTCAGCCACCCGATTGGTCTCTCCCATTCGAGATCATGATGGATGCTTCAGATTTTGCCGTTGGGGCTGTGCTCGGATAAAGAAGGGATGGTTTACCGTTTGCCATTCACTACGCCAGCCGAACTTTGGATGCCGCTCAACGGAATTACACTGTGACTGAGAAAGAGATGATGGCCGTAGTCTTTGCTTTGGATAAGTATCGATCTTATATTCTCGGATCTAGAGTGACAATCTACACAGATCACACCGCCATCCGGTACTTAATGGCCAAGAAGGATGTCAAAGCACGCCTCACCAGATGGATCCTTCTGCTCCAGGAATTTGATATTGAGATTAAGGATAAGCCTGGAGTCAAGAATGTGGTGGCGGATCATTTCTCCAGATTGGAGAATCTTGAGGAATCTGAGCCCAACACACCTATCACAGAGACATTTCCAGACGAGGCGATCTTGGCGGTCGCCTCACTCCCATGGTATGCCGACTTTGTAAACTATCTTGTTGCCAAGACGGTCCCTTAGGGTTGGCCCAGGCAGAAACGTGAGACCTTCCTAGCTAAGGCCAAGTTTAACCATTGGGAGGATCCCGTCCTTTATCATGAAGGAGGGGATAGCATTTGGAGGAGGTGCATTCCTCAAGAAGAGCAGCATAGCGTCCTCACATATTGCCACAAGCTTGAGGCAGGAGGACATCATTCTGGAAAAAGGACAGCACAGAAGGTGCTTCAATCCGGCCTATGGTGGCCTACTCTCTTCAAGGATTCTGATGAGTTCGTGAAGAGATGTACTGACTGTCAGAAAATGGGAACCTACGGACAGAGAGACATGATGCGCATGCAACCCATTCACTTTTGTGAGGTTTTTGATGCATGGGGGATTGATTTCATGGGTCCATTTCCTAAGAGTCAGAGATTCGAGCATCTTTTGCTCGCTGTTGATTATGTCAGCCGATGGGTTGAGGCCATCCCCGCCCGAGCCGCAGATGCTAAAACCGTATGCAAATTTTTGAGGAAAATATCATTTCACGGTTCGGGGTACCAAGAGTCTTGATTTCAGATGGGGGGGGTCTCACTTCATCAATGACAAGGTTAGGGCCCTTGCAGACGAGTTCGGCATTAACCATCGGGTTGCCACACCGTATCACCCTCAGACTAATAGTCTTGCCGAAGTATCGAATCGGGAGATAAAAACTATCTTGCAGAAAGTTATCCGCCCAGACCGAAAGGATTGGTCACAGCTTTTGGACTCGGTAGTGTAGGCTTATCGGACTTCTTTCAAGAATCCATTAGGGACATCTCCCTTTCGTCTCGTCTATGGCAAGCCGTGCCATTTGCCAGTGGAAATCAAGCACAAATCCTTTTGGGCAGTCACTAAGTTACTGTTAGATCCCGAGAGCATAGGAGAGCAGAGAAGAGTAGAGTTGGCGGCCCTGGAAGAAATGAGAGACACATCCTTTTCCAACAGCCTACAGTACAAAGAGAAAGTGAGAACATGGTACGATTTCCATATCAGCCATAAACAGTTTGAGCCAGATCAGAGAGTATGGTTGTTCGATTCCAGGCTGAAACTATTCCCAGGGAAATTACAGAGCAAGTGGAAAGGTCCATATGTGGTCAGGAAGGTACATGACAATGGTAGTACTGACATATCCGAATCGTCATCTTCCTCTACCTTCCGCGTCAATGGTCAACGCCTGAAGCTATATCTAGATCTGATCCGCCGACCATCGACGTTGCCCCCATTCTTCTGGTATGAGATGTGTTCTTTGACTCACATCATCTGCATCTCATACATGGTGATCAATTCCATCCTCCGCTGTACAGATCCATCTGTTCATATCACTCTTTTATCTGTTGATTTATTTTCTTCTTTTCTTCTTTTCCTTTTCTATTTTCTTTATCTATCAAAAAGGTGCCGTCCTTGTAGACAGTTTCCATACTTAGGACGTACTTTGTCCTAAGTATAGGGGGTGCGCACCCCGAGTTCTGTTATTCATTTCGATTTCGATCCTCTCCATTGTCTCCTCTTCTTGTCTATACTTAGGGATATTTTACCCTAAGTGTAGGGGGAGACAATCTGAGTACGATCTGTTCATTCCCACCCTTGACCCTCCCTACGTTGTGTACAGTCTGCTATACTTAGGATTCTTTGATCCTAAGTATAGGGGGGACGGTCAACTTCTCATTGGTTTATTCATTCATCTCTTATTTATTTATTCTATAGACTTGCCTATACTTAGTACGAGTTATGTCTTCTCTTTTTTCTCCGATCTATGAGGACATAGCTCAAGCTAAGTATAGGGGGGTCGTATATACTACGTATATACTTTAGCCATAACTCGTACTTTCGTATTTTCCTAATAATCTGGCTAATAATTCTTCAAAATTCATTAAAAATCTTAATAAAAAGATGTGATTATTCCTCAAATGCTTTATGTATGTACTAATTAATAAATCAGGTGAAAATGTTTTTTTTGCAAAATGTTTGAAAAATAGTTTGAAAATCTTTGTGAAAAATCTTTTGAAAACTATTTTGAAAACGTTTTGTTACATGTTTTCAACCTTTGTAAAAATATTTTGATTGTAAAATTATTTTCTTTATGTGAAATAAAATGTTTGAAAAATGATTTGCAAATGGTTTGAAAAATGGTTGCAAAAATATTTGAAAAATCTATATATACTGTTCGGAAAACCTTTGCAAAATGATTTTCAAATGTGTGTACATGTTTGCAAAAATGTTTGTAAAAATTATTTTGGACTATAGTTTTCAAAAATTCTTTGAAAAATTTGTGTCAAATAAGTTTGAGGAATATATGAACATCTCACCAAAATCCACTATGTACCTATAAAATTGACCACTTACCCTTGTAAATTCTTAAAATCCACTTCTTGTAGATATAAGAAGCACTCCCGTGTACATAGTTTTCACCTAACTTTTAGCCAAAAACTTTTTGTTTTCAAAAATCTCAAAAATATTTGCAAAATTAAAATCCAAAAAAATACTTGAAAAATCTTTTCAAAAATACAAAAAAATTGCATATGCATCATCATCATCATCTTTTCAAAAATCCATAAAAAGTTCAAAATCTTTGAAAATTGCATCACAAAAATATTTTCTGCATCACATCATAGCATGAGCATTTTTCGGATTGAGTCTGATAATTGAACAAGTTTAAGTAAAATCCGGAGATTGGAGCTTGGTTGGACCTTAAAATCTAACTAATTAACAGGAACCTTATAGGAACGGGGTTTGAGGTACTTCAGGTCTAGTTGACTTAATTCTTTGAGGAACATGGGACTTGGTTCAATGGATTCTTGACTGCCTAAGTAGAGTATTTCGGAGCACACGCACGACTCTTGTTGATAATGACCTAACTTGGACACCTGCACCTTTCACATGGCTCAACTCAGTTGGAGTGGTGAGGGGATTGGATTTGCCGGTATGAAACGCACACAGGTGGAAACACTTGTCCTCCTCTAGGGAGGGAAGTGCACCCCAACCCGTCTAGTGATGATGAGTTTCGAGGATAGGAGATCGTGGGTTGCAATAAAGCTTCAAAAGAGGGATAGTCTACTGGCTCAAGAGGAAAAACTCCCTATGTAAATGCTGCTGTGTATAGTAAAAAAATGCAAAAAGCAAAAACTCCAAAAAAGTGGACAGGCCTGTACAAAAATAAAAATGCCTGCCGAGTATACATACGTTGTAAAGTCAAATAAGTAAGCTTAAGCTTCAAAGTCAAATCATGTGAGCCTGCAGCTGGATGACTTGACTACACTGGTCTTGCATCCTAGGATAGGTAGCTACAGTGGCTACCGTCCATTCTTCTCTTCACCCCCTCCTCTTGGGCTGCTTGTCACTTGAACTTAGAAGGGAATACCCCGCTCCTTGAGGGATGAGTTGTTGGATTGGGGAATCATTGGGTTGTCATATTGGAGAAGTCAGTCTCTTTGTCATTTCAGTTGGGGAGAGCCACCATCACTTACACTGTACAAGTCAGATTCATAGTCGTAAGGGTTTGCGTATGAGTTGAAATAGTTCTGACTTGGCTATTGAGGAGACTTGAGCAGAGTTTTGGGATTCTCAAAGACTGTTGGATTTCAAACACGATTCTCATTAAGGTTCCGCCCGCACTAAAATTACAAAGGTCCGACTTAAGCTCCAAACTTTGATTTTGTGAAGACAAGTTTGATGATCAAATAAAATCCAAATTTCTTCTTTTTCTTTTCTTTCTTTTTCTTTTTGCACTTATTGCATAAGTGTTTTCTAGGGACTAGCAAAGGTAAAGTATAGGAGGATGATGAAGCCACATTTCATCATCTTTATTCTATCATTTTGGCATCAAAAACCCTAGCAAATGCATGTAAATAGCATTAAAACCATCATCTTAGCATTCATGCATGTACATCTAAATAGTGTATAAAATACTGCAATTAGAGCCAAAATTAGAGAATAAATAAAAGAAAAGAAAAAGAATAAAATATTGTAAATATTTTATGACCCAAAACCCCGAGACCTAGGCATCTTGATGAATAGGTCGACAAGGAATAAAGTAGGGGGAGATAAAGGCCAAATACCTATACTTTTTCATTCATTCTTTATTCATTTTGGGACCCATTTTTGGTTCCACTTTTTATTTATCAAATAAAGAAACTTTGCACATGAAAGTTGTAGATAATTTTATATAAAAAAATACAAAATTGATTTCACTGAAAAATAATACACAGATAAAAAGTTATGGTCTGAATACGATTTCGAAACTCCAACTTCCCAGACCCGTATCTTGCAAATAAAAACTCGAAATATACCAAACTCACCTTTAATTGTATATAACATAAAATAATCTATTTAATGGAGGTGGTTTCGTATTTTCCAGAGTAACGGTTTGAAAGTTGAGTTTTGGACCCACATTGTATACTTGTACTGATTAAAATATTCAATTTATTATTTATTCATTATTTTGATAATTTTATATTTTTATAATTTAGTAAATATTACTTATAATATATTTGTACATTAAAACAAGAATAAAAACCCAAATGAAAAAGCAAAATAAAATTATATGTCTATAAACTACAGAGGTATTATACATATATACATACCTATACAATACTTACTTATATTTTATTAAATATACAAAACATATCAGAAAAATAAAACAAAAATATATTTGTCTATATAAAAGTATTTTATAATTTTATAAAATAAGAAATAAAAATAATAAAATTAAAATACACAAATAAAAATAAAAGGGTATAATATATAGGTAATATACCTATAAGGGGCATAATAGACAACTCATAACAATATACTCCATAAAAATAATTAAAAATCATAATAAAATACTACATAAAATAATAAATATTTTTATTTTATAACCTAAAATAATAAAATCATTTTCGATTTTTAATTGAATTTACAAAGGTTTTTCGAGGGGTTTTTCCTGGTTGGTCCACGTGGACCAACCAGGTGGCGCTCCCAGTTGACCCCGGTCAACTGGTCGTCTCCCCTCCCGCGCCTGTTGTCAGAATTGGTTTTCGAGCCAATTTCTTGGCTTTTTCGCCACCAAACCTTTCACCCTTTCGACTCGATTTCTTCTGCAAATCTCTTCCTCGATCATCCACCTTGCCCGCCCCATGATTACATTGGGCCGAGGACCAGCGACTGCTCCAATCTTCGTTGATCTTTGAGCCCCTGTCACCTTGGGTCAAACTACTTAAAATAAACCCTCCACTTTCGATTCAAAATCGAACACCTTCGGTCCACCCTTCCTTGCTCTTCTTGTGCTCCAAGCACTCCTGGAGGTGACAGCTCCCACGCCGTGCGTTCAGCCAGGGCAGAGGAAGTCGGAGCGCGTCTCCACCACCTCCCGCAACTCCGGCGATTGAGGTAACTTTCCCTCCGATCTACACCGTCGAGGAAGCCACTTCACCCATTTATCTTTCGTTCTCTAGCTTAGCCTTAGTCGTAGGAGCAAAAGCCCTCAAGAAATTTCGAGATCCATCGAGTAATCCACCCAATTTCATCTCCTCGCCGGAGCGCAACTTCGGCCGAGATCCACCCCATCGCTTCGCGCCGCCTCTTCGCTTCCGCGGGGTCCAGGCAACTTGCCCTGGACTCTCTCACTTTGTTTTGCAAGTCAAAGCGCTTTGACTAGCGCCTGGGAGCTATTTTAGCACTCGCCGGAGCTCAGCCGAGCCTCCCAGCTCCGCCACCCTCTCGCGACCAGCTCGGCCATCGCCAGGTTCTTTTGAAGCCCCTAGGAGGAAGACGAGACCTCAGGGACCCTCCAGCCGCCTTTTGGAGCCAAGAACGTCACCGGAGAAGGAGCAACACCTCGGAGAACTTCGGCTCGCCAGAGTTCTTCCGCGGTTCTTCCTCCGTGCGCCTACGTCGTCGGATCGAGGAGGAAACCCAGACGCTGTAGCTGTCGTTGGATCGACCCCGGCCTCCACCGTTGGATCTTCTCGCGAAGATCTAATCCCAGCCATCCACGCCGAAGCGTCATCGCGTTACCAGGGCGCGCCACGTGGCAAGTGAACGGCCCACTGCCGTTCGATCTCCTGAGCGAGGGAGTTTTGCAAGTATACCCTCGCGACTTTTGTAATTTTCGTTTAGTCTATAAACTTTAATCTGTAGTTTAAAACTTTTGTAAAAATTGCATGTAGGCCCTCAAACTTTTCATATTTACATATAGATCCTCTCCTACGTCATCTCACGTGACCTGTTCACGTGAGGTGGGGGCATTTTGCAAAGAGGCCCTCGGCCCTTTTATTATTTCATTTCAGTACCAGGAGTTGTAATTTAAATGTTAAACTTTTGTGAAAATTGCTTGTAAGACCCAAGGGTTTTTGAAATTTCATTTCAGTCCTTCCTAGGCGCGTGCAAGTCACGCGCCCTGGTGGGTATTTTGCGTCGACACCCCTGCGGGTTTAATAATTTGTATTTGGTCCTGGAAATTAAATATTCAGTGTTAATTTTTGAAGAAAATTTCATGTATGCCCCTGGACTTTTGGACATTTGCACTTATACCCTTGCCAGCTGTGACATTTTTGCTTGCTTGATCTATTTAATTAGGGCATCATTTTAATTCGAAAAATTCTCAAAAATTCAAGTTAAGCTCCTGTGTGCTTGTTCTTTAACGCCATATTTTTGCATTGCATATTTGTCGCATTCTGATATTTATTAAAAATCAAAAACATGCATTTATTTCACTGTGTGCATTATAAAATCCATAAAAATTATAAAAACATTTTGAAAAATTCCAGAAAAATTAAATTTTGTGTGTTTCATCATATATTGTGTCAATCCAAAAACCACTAAAAATTTGAAAAGAAAAACCTTAAAAATTCAAAAATACACAAAAACTTCAAAAAAATATATAAAATCATAGAAAACTCAGAAAAATGTAAACACAAGTTCTGTAGTCTCATGTTTTTATTATCTTTATTTGAAAATTAGTTTGGAAAAATTTTGTGGCTGTTTGATATTTTTAATTTCTATTTTACCCTCAACCAGTAGCTAATTCCCTGTTTTCCTTTATTTCATTGTTTAAAAATACCAAAAATATTTTGAAAAATACCCAAAAATCACAAAAATAGTAGAAAATCATAAAAATACCAAAAAGATTTTATTTCTGAATTTTTGACTATTATTGCATATTTTTATAAATATTTCATCACCCCTTTTATTATCTTGTCTTTATATTCCATTATTAATAAAAATATAAAATATAAAATTAGAAAAATTAGAAAATTAAAAAACAAAATACAAAATTAAAAATTAAAATAAAAAAATTAAAAAGATTTAAAACCCACAAAAATATTTGCTTGCATAGTATAGACAACACTTCACACTCACTCACACACATTAGTTTGATCTACCCTGTTTGCTCCCTGTGTTCGAACTCTCTGCATACTTGCTTGCTATACATCTTTTGTGCAGAGTTAAAAATAAATTTTAACTCCACATTTATTTCTTATTGCTTGATCTATAGTGTGGGTTAACTGTTGATTAAATACAGTTTATTGTGGGTCACCGCAGCGACCTCGGTTGTCTCCGCCTTGTGTGAGACATACTATTTAGACCTTCGATAAATGTCTCCGAACAGCGAGCATCCTTCAGGCAAGAGATGGATGAATTCCGACAGGAGATGAGGGAAATCATCAAAGGCAAAGCCGCCATACCCACTCAGATTGAACCCAACCCGAACAATCTGAAAAGGAAGTCTGAGCAGGTAGAGTTTACAGAGGATACCTCTCCTACTAACGATTTGAGTGACATATCTTCTTCTTTGTATGATGTTGATTTTGTGACTACTAGGAGCGGTAGGATGCCAGCCGGCGGCACCTCATCTAAGCGACAGCCGCATGCAGAATCCAGAGCACCAAATGAGTCAGGTAGCGGTGCTGATGCCTCCGAGCAGTCAACAACCATCAATCATCAGTAAACAATCAACATTGACAGTAGCGATGCATGAGATATATGTGATATAATGCGTAATCATGTGTGATTTATACATCATTCTTGCATATTTGTATGCACGTGTATGTTATTTATTGTTTTAAAAACTAAGATGATCTTAATTTGCAAGAAAATCACCTTTTTGAGCCATTTTCGAGATTTCCACCGATATCATCAATACATCCCGATACATCCCCGATGTCCCTTTTCGGGTTGATTGTTATCGATATTTCGAACATTTTTGATAGGTAATAGAGTCTTGACCATGTGGTTGTTCTGAATAGAGCATTGATAGGTATCACCTAAGACAAGCAACTGGTCAATTACCAATAGTTGCTTGAGACAATTAATCAATTAACAATGATTGCCGATAAAATGGTTCGGTGTACACTTATGAGTTCCTCTACCTATCACTATAAGCACTTGGGAGTGAAGACCTACTCCCTATTAATGTGACTAGTGTCTTATAAGCTACTGAGATGTAGATTGGGAATTTCGAATGACAATACCTTTATGAGATCGGTTGCAGTAATTAAGAAGAAAATCAAAAATAGAGAAGTTATATAAAAGATTACAATGTATGCAGCCAAAATTCAATTTGATTTGGACCTCGGCTACAATAAATTGATCCTAGAAGGTCATGAGGAGAGAGCACATCGTTATTACGTATTGTGTTATTTGCAATGGAAAGACTAACCCTACTTGGCATTTCCAGAAGTATTTAGGTGATACACAAGACGCCACCCTCAGACGCCACCATGAAGCTGTTGTTGCTACCATTTTTACCGACATGTTGCTTTCCCCATACTATTCCAATCATTTTGATCCATTTATGAGATTTCCACTGATATCATCGATATATCCCGATACATCCCTGATATCCCTTTTCGGGCTAATTGATATCGATATTTCCAACCTTTTTTGATAGGTAACAGAGTGTTGATCATGTGGTTGTGGATCGAGCTGCGAACATTGATAGGTATCACCTGCGACAAGCAACGGGTCAATCACCAATAGTTGTTAGAGCCAATAGGTCGGTTAACAATGATTGCCCATTCGGTGTATACTTATGAGTTCCTTTGACGATCAATGTGAGCACTTGGGAGTTAAGATCTACTCCCTATTAACGTGACTAATGTCTTATACGCTATTGAGATTTAGATTGCGAAATTCCAACGACAGGACCTTTATGAGGCTGGCTGCGGTAATTAAGAAGAAAATCAAAAAGAGAAAAGTTATACAACAGAGTACGATATCAAGCAGCCAAGATTGACTTTGATTTGGACCTCGGCTACAATAAATAGATCGTAGAAGTTCCTGAGGAGAGAGAGCGCATCGTTTTTGCGTTCATTGCAATGGAAAGATCAGCCCTCCTTGCATTTTCAGAAGTATTTAGGTGATACACAAGATGCCACCCTCAGCCTCCACCATGAAGCTGATGCTTCTACCATTTTTGCATACATGTTTCTTTCCGCATATTTATACTGATCGATCTATTCCAACCACAAGCACAAGAAAAGCAGACCTCAAAGTTATTGAAAAAGAAGACGAAAACAAAATGACCTGAAGGCATAATAAGGCCGACGATCTAAGATTCTAAAAATATGAGAAGAGGAGGAGGCACGATTAGAAACTCGATTTAAACGACGTTAATATCTCGGATAAATAATCCACTTTCTGAAACTAGAACGCACCCGTACATGAAGACGGAGTCGCGGTCGGTGATGCGGCGGTGGCAGGAGGAGCAGCGGCGGGATAAGCTCCCGAACTCCATCTTCCTGATGGAATCGGCATCGTTGGGCTCCCGAGGTGGCAGCCCAATGCTCAGGATCCCTTCCCCAGCGAAATTCGCCTCCTCCACGTCCTCCGGAGATCTCAACGAGCGCCGGTGGTCCTTGGCCTTGGTATAGGGGAGGAACCTCCACCGCCGACTCTCCTTGGGCGCCCTAAACACTTGGTGGTGGCCGCACGGACCGGACGAATTGGAGGTGCTTGGATTTGACTCCTTGTCACCAAGTTCGGGAATGGGATCGGGATTGGGATCAGGATTGGGATCGCGGGAGGGAGATGAGGCGGCGGCACCAGGACCCGAGCTTCTCGGCTGCCGGCGATTGTTGGACATTGCAGGAAGAGGTGGACGACACAGGTGGGTGGAGCCCGGAGTGGGGAAGCTCGTTTTTTTAAGGGGAGGACTATTCTAAAATACTGGCCATAATTGTTTGGGACAAGAAAAGATAAAAGAATTCGCCAGATTAATCAAGGTTTTGCTTCCGGCAATTCCAGGATTATTACATTTTTATTATCCTCCTGTGGGGTCCACTCTGCCATTTAATACATCAAATCACTTGTTTTTTCAAATTCTTTTCCAACAAAAAAATATTATATATTCAATATTACCGTCTAATCATTATAAAATACTTAACATTCAATCATTTTTCCCAACATCAATAAAAGCATATCACAATAAACTCTTTTAATTATAAATCATTCATCCGAATTCAAAAAAACAAAAGCGTTATCCACCATATAATCCATTTTTTTGGATGGTTATCCTTTACAAGAGAACATCCATAGTGTGTCATAGCAACGAAACTTCATTTGAAAAAAAACTTTTGCTTCTCTCTGGCTCATTTTCTTGTTTGCTTTTTAGTAGCCCTTAGTACTAGTATTTATTTCTTGTTTTCGAGTCTTGTTTTGTCCTTCATCTGTTAGTATTGTATTTTACCTTTTATTATTTAGTAAACTCGATATAAATATTATTTCTTTCATCTTTAAAAGTTGTCCCAATAGCAATCATGATCAAATCTCATTGTATAGCAGTTGCCTCAACTAGATTTAAATGTAAGATTTATAAATTACTATTTTCTTTAAAAAAAATTGCATGTGATCCCTTCATTTTGGCTTGTATCATGCCTTAATTTTGATCATTAGTCACATTCACCTTAGCATAACGATCAAAATTAGTTAAAATCAAATTTAATTGTATGCCAACTTTTCTTCAGCAGTTGTCTCCTCTTCATCACATTTCCCAACCCAAATCTAATAGATATTTATTGATGTAAAGTCCTAATATTTCGATTATTTATCATTCAACAAAATTTTGTCCATGATATGCTCATTTAAAGCTCCTAGTCAGGCCAATTTCAACTTGTGTGTATTTTAATAATACACAAAATTCCAACTCATGTAGCTCAACTTGTGTGTATTTTAATACAGTGTTCTTTTTCATAAATATGAAATTATGGGTGATTGCAGGACTTGAACATTCCAACTCATATTTAAGCCACTCTTCCTCTCCAATGACGCATATTGAAATCCTAAAGCATTTTCTACTTTCTATAGCCATTTAGAGAGGAGGTGAGATCACTCCGGACGATATTCGAGATGCGGTGGTCGACGAAGAAGTCTGGTTGGAAGGGGAGCAACTTAGGAAAGGAAAATTCATCTTTGGAATGTTGTTATAAGATTAAAAAAATATCTATTTTATCGCTTAAATATTGAATCAGTGTTGAAGATTTCAGTCCTCATGATATCCATATCATCTTCGTGGTTTAAACAATTGAACAATATATGCATCTGAATTATCCTCCATGGTATTTCCTTTTGCCGGAATATGTCCGATCGTGAAATTATGTATTTAACTAATTCTTTATATTAATTTTGATTTTCTTCTTTATTTACTTGATATAAATCCAGCATGTAAGAGAAAGTAAATAAAGGGCAAATACTATAATTATCCTTAATAAAATATATATCTTATGGCATATAATTACTCGTTAATATATAGTAGTATTAGGATGATGTTAGAATTATACAACTTATGAGTAAAATAATAATGGATTATACTTAAACATAATTATTCGGGTGTTGATGGAGAGTTTAGTTTTAATCATTGTACTATAATTGTTTGGAAAGAAAATACGATTTTCTCTCTCTCCATCTCTAGATAGAGCTGCTCTCATCTCATTTTCGATATTTTTTATTTTTTTTTCAAAAATATCATAATGTATATTCGTGTATATATATCCCTCCTATACGTCATTCGAATTTCGTCAGAAACAATAGTTCATATGCCCCACCATCTAAAACATGTCAATTGCAGCAATGCATGTACCATTAAAATTATATGTTCTAGATGGAGGGCATATGGGTCTCTTCTCTGACAAAATTCGAATGGCATATTAGAGGGATGTATAGATGAATATATATGGTGATATTTTTCAAAACAATAAAAAAATGCAGAAAAAATAGGGGTGCGGGTAGCCATGTTAGGACGGCCCCAATTTTTCCTATCATTTTGAGCTCAATGCATAATAATTTATAGTTGTTATATCTTATTCTTACTATTAGTAACTATTTTCATATAAAGAAAATCATAGATTCACATGAAATGATCATTAGTAAGAATAAAATGGCATTAGTAATACGAATAATAATACAATCATTACGTATGAATTTAAGTTTTTTCTGAAAATAGCTACTAGTAGTAAGAATATGATATAACATTTGTAGCCAAATAACTATCATGCTCGAAATGATAGAAAATACTGGTAAAAACAAGTGTGCTCATTGCAACTCGAGGGGGCACAGGGCCCATTGGATAATTTTCCTATAGGGTTGTAATGAGCACATTGTGCCCACTAGAGTGGTAATGAGCACAGTCATTTTTTACCAATATTTTCTATCATTTTTGAGATCAATGCTTAATTTTTACAATTGTTCTATCATATTCTTAATATTAATAACGATTTTCATATAAAGAACCATGGATTCACAGGAATGGTCATTAGTAAGAATAAAAATGGCATTAGTAATACAAATAATAATATAATTATATTGTATGAATTTAAGATTTTTTCTGAAAATAGTTACGAGTAGTAAGAATATGACATAACACTTGTAAACAAGTAACTATTATGCTCAGAGTGATAGAAAATATTAGTAAAAAAATGAGTGTCCTCATTACAACTCTAATGGCCACAGGGCTCATTGTATAATTTCCCTATATATTCACATCATTTTATGAGTTTTTGTAAAATTGTATCAAAAAGGCATCAAAACCGTACATGATGTTGGGAGATTTGTATATATCCTCATTTTATCACTTTATCTAATTAAATTTGCAAAAATTCTTCTTTATCGCACAAATAATGATTGTTTCACAATAACCCTCATGAATTAAAATATGGTCTAAATGTCTCTTTTAAAAGAAGGCATTTGGATTTGATGTGACGGTTTATTCAACGGATAACATTAACTAGTGCATACCCGTACGCTGCAAGGGTGTAGCGAATTGAAGTTTCAACGTTGAAGCGTTCTCGTAAAGAGGAATGTGTATAACAAAAGTAGATTCATTGCACTGGAAGCATGCATATGGAGCCAAGTAAATATTTAAGTTAGAAACTAACTCAAATGTCACTGCAATGTATATTGCAATTAGATTGTGCTATAATAATAGCACAATGTAATCAAAGGGTATGTAGTAAATAATAATGGATATTATTGGCTACAAAATAATCTATACATTTATTGCAGAACTCACATTAACACTATCTATTACATATTGAAGTATACTGTAACATAAGATGTTTAACTTTCGATGGTAGAAATGATTATGCAACTATTTTGTTCTATAATTTGAGTTCAAGTTTTGGATTTATATCAAGCATTTGATTTAATAGTGTCGATTATATTTATGCATGTTATTATTATCGAGCATGATTAGAACAGATAACTTTCAGATATTAGGAGTTCTGGAGTGTGCATATATGAATCTAATATGATTTTTGAGTTTAACTACTATATTTCCTACTTTATAATTTTAATAAATGTGCGAGAATAGAGTACAAATCATTTCTATTCACTATATGATCTTTGAATCTGCATTGTGAATTAGATAAGATGGGGAATAAACCAACAAGCGTTGAGTTGGTGGAATCATTCAAGTCTCATGTCCTGTAGCATTTATATGCTTGAACTCAATAACATTCAGTACTGAAACTCCAATCATTGTCTAAATCCTATTTGTAAGTGATGTTAGGCCATCAAGTTCCACTAATCTCTCGAACCTTATTTTGATTTGTATATTTTAAGCCTTAGACTTTATAAGCTAGTTTGTTTTACATCAATGAAATTAGCATCCATCTAAAATGTATGTGGTGGACGACATAGCTTTTGTTTGCTTGATTCCAGGGCTGCATTTTTGAACTTATCAATTACTCCATAATCTGTGAGAAGTAGCTTGAACAATCAGTAATCTCTCATACCTGATTGTTATGAAATATTCATAGATCAATCTCCCTTACCTTTGTAATCTCTCATACCTGATTGTTACAAGATATTCAAATCAGCAACAAATCATCATAGGGCGAAATAGATAGGAGATCTGGCAGCAGGAGATAAAACCTGAAGGAGGGTGTTGGCATGGGCGATGTAGTTGTGGATGAGGCCTTGCGCGGTGATGATGATATCCTTCTCATTAATGGCGGGACTCCGGGAGAGAACTCTCCATCCTCTGGCACCTCTCCATCAGCAGTTGATCCTTTCTCTTCTCCCCCATTATCTCTCACCTCAAAACCTAAATGAAGACAACGCAGCTGGAAAGGATACGAAGAAGCCCCCAGTTTCACAAAGGATATGAGATAAAAACGCAGGCCGTAAAACGTCACTGGCAATTTTTAGTAATATTATCGTGACTGTAGCAAATTCCCTCCACAGATCGTGCCGTTGGGAAGGAGCTATCAGTCGAGAGCGAGAGCCATGCAGAAGCCAAGTTACCAGGGATCATGCATCGGGGCATCAGGGAACAGGGGAGGCGAGGGAAGGGGAAAGAATCTGGGCTTGACGAAATGGAAGATAGGGCGGCGAAGGCATTTGTGGATGGAGGGGGCATTATTAGAATAAAAAAGGGCAATAGTGGAATGACGAGGGGAGACGGGATGGGCAGAAATGGGATTTTTTGTGCGAAAAGAAATGGTTTCGACGCACTTTAATATATATATATATAATATATATATATATATATAATGGATGTGACTATATATTGGCAATCGAGAAAAGTGATGTGTAATATTTAAAATGCCCTAAGAGTAAAATATTACATGAAAGATAAATTACTGGAATATTACATGGAAGATAAATTATTTAATAATTATGCATGGATAAAATACGAGAAGGTAGTGCATGACCGTTCAAACGACTAGTTTTGGAAGGGCGTCACAAAGCGACAGTAGATGCATGCACCGTGGGTATACGTGCATATTGATATTTATCTGCTTATTTCATATCTTCGTGGAATTATGTATAATGTTTGTATTGCAGTATGTTTAATGCTATTGGTTGGATGACCCAAATCGTAGGGTGATAGGACGTGTACATTCGTCACCATCGGATTAAGGATCAACGGGGCGTGGGCATTAGAAACGGTATCAGCCCAACCATCCCCTTTATTATTAAACTACGGTGCATACAGGCGCTTCGCGGAATGTACGGTGAACAGTGATACGGTGAACAGTGAACAAATTAGTAAAGCAGAAAAGTAATGCAAATTCAAAATTTATGTGTAGAAAGGTAACAATAAAATAGAAATCACATCAGTTAAAAATTTTATGGCTAGCAACGAATCATCATATAGTAGACATTTGAATATAATATCATCTATGCAATCAATAAAAAGATATACAATCTATGTAATTGAAACTAACCTTTACATATAGAAAACTTAATTAACTCTTAAGAATAATAGATAAAAAAATATAGCTATGATATGCGGAAAAAAATGGAAAGAAGTTAGAACCTACAATTTCATCGGCATTAATGAGTTATCATATGATAGAATCTTGAGAGGAATTTCATGAAGATAGTAGGAAGTGTAATTGAAAAAAAAAGTGAGTAAATAAGGCCCAGAGCCAAACTGGCTTAAAGGACCAGTAAATGATGATCATGCAAATTAGGACTGACTCAAAGCTTCTACATATCCTATGAGAATGAGGTAGTTACGTTGTATTAAATATTACACAAGATAAACTGAATATTTTGGAAAGAATCATTCAAATAAATAAGTTATTTAAATCTGGAGGTCCAAATCCGGCTTCATCATATTGCGACCCTATTGTGTTATATTCATGTAGCCCATACCTGAAAGATTTACCATATATTAGATGTCATATAAATCAAACAATTAATATGATATTAATATAATTTTATAAATCAGTTATTACAGCCTGAAGCTCCGAAGTCCAATTGCTCTTGTTGGTACCCTTGTCTGCTATATCCCGCATAAGTCATTTCTAATATATTTTCAATATATTCAGTATGTAATAATATAGACATTGAAATTGAGAAAATTAGATACATAATTTGTTGCAACCTAAAGTCCTACAAATTGGTTGCCCTTGTGACAACCCATGTCCATTGTATCATGCATAACTCATACCTAAAATATTTGCATTATATCCCAAATCAAATTACTAAGCACTAAATTGAGTTATTGATAGATAAAGAATTAATTGCAACCTGGTGTCTCAAAGGTCAGTGGTGGTTATTCTGACACGTCCCCGCTATATTATGCATAGTTGATACCTATACGATTAGCATCATATAATTATATAAATTAGTTGTCCAAAATAGAACTAACTTAATTATAAGCTATAAAAGAAATTAATTGCAACTTGAAGTCGCAAAGGTCGGTTGTTGTTGTTGTTGTTGCGAGCCTTCATATTCTACATAGTTGATAACTATACGATTTGCACCATATAATTATAAAAATTAGTTGTCCAAAATAGAACTAACATAATCTGAAGATACAACAAAGAAATAACAAAACCTGATGCTCCAAAAGTATGTTGATCGTATGATGGCATGTACGGCCGGTCATATTGTTGGAATGTATACATCAAGGAGAACATGTTTATTGTGTCATCAGGGTAAGTAATTGTATCTTCAACTTTTGTCTTCATACTCGAAGGCAAGTCTGTTGATCGTCTAATTTCATCCAGGCTCTTCCATCCTTGTAGAACCATATTTACTTATTTAATTTATGATGTAATAAGTTAATGAAATATAGTAAAAATAAGGAGAATTAAATGTAACATACCAAACAACCTTTCTATTAGTCTATGTGGTTGGTAAGCTATTATATGATGTGGCACAAATTCCCAATGATCCACGTATTGTTGATGTGTAATAGATAAATCTAGGATGCCCGGTTTTATTATCTTATTGCGTCGAGAGACACCGTTTATCCTCTCAACGAAGACAGGGATATGTTGCCGCATCCCAAATTGTCGCATTACACGTTCAGGTACGTGCATATCTATGACATTGTAGCATAATAATGGCAATCTACTAATCCAAACAATTTGATCACTTCTACAAAGCTGATGTAACTGTGTAATTTTTCTTCATCAACATAGGACGTTCAATTTATATACATTTAATAAAAAAGAAAGGCATGTAATCATTCACTCGATTTAATAAACGTGTTATTATTTTAAATATTTACATGATGAACCTTCTGCATATCCATCTCGTTACGATAAAATACAAGCATCGCAATCTATACGTTCTCTTTGGAAGTTCGGACACCTATCCATTTCAATGCCATTGATCCTCCTTGGATCCCTCCACGATCCCTCACAATTGGTCTTCCTATATGAACATACTCCCATGCCCAAACCTGCATAGAATCAATGTTAATTAATCGACATAAATCGAGACAATGGGATATGTAATACAGTGCATACCTATAAAACCCTGAAAAAGTCGTAAATTCTGGGTGTGCCTATCTTTGCACCCATGTCCCACATAAAGTACATGTTTTCTAAAGCATCAACACCCCAAGCAAATTGAGTATATCCCTTTAATTCATGTAAATGGAGTATATATCTACTTGAACAAATAAAGTATTATGAATAAGCCGTAATAAATCAATTGAGGTGTCAAAGATCCGTGTAGTTTAAGGATTTCATAAGCTTAACTAAGGGGGATCATATCTCCGATGTTATCTACAAGAACATTGCATCCAATACAATAAAATATTAGCACCCTCACCCTACGTGTTACTTCATATTCATCTTTGATATCTAGTAATAGATCACTATCATCAAAGAAGGTCTCCCTTATCCAAGATAGTTTCACCTTACAACTCCACCTTACAACTCTTTATTCAAGTGGGTATAGCACCTAGTAAGCTTAAACATATGGCATTACATCCCCCAGTCGGAACATCTGGACTAGTAACAACCAACCCATACACTTTCAGCTCACTGAACAATCACATTCCTACAATGTAATTGTCGCCTCGTCAAATCGAAAGTAAAAAGTATGTTCAATTCACCACCCCTCCAGCAAACTAGTCAGTAAGGAAGGGTTCATACGCACTTTTCTTATGTTCACTACACATGAGAAACCTGATAATTTGAGTAGTCTATCTATCACCGTACTTCTCTTCTGAATGATTTCATTTAGTATCTCATTGTGTTGCATAAATCGAATCTACATGGAAATAGTTCATTACTTTCCAGATATACATCATAATGATAATTTAAATACTTACGGAGCTGGTAGGATGCGAACATCGATGCTCACTCTGCTTGTACAACATAGATGTATCTAATGGACTAGGTACTCTAACAATTTGTATCGTCTACAAATAAGAAGACATTGTGTTAAAAAGTAAATAATAAAGTAGAAAACATTTATAAAGCCAATACATACATTATTATCACATCATATAACTCTTAGTTTCTCCGTGGATAACTTAATCTGTTGTGCCCCTGTTGCTTGCAAATTTTACACAAATTTGGTTGCACACACATTCCATCCATTTCATTTTGAATTCTGCCTTGTATCGGACGTCCTAGATTCATCTTCATGATCTTAGGAGGTAACATAATCGTTTCATCTTGATCTCCTCAATAACGTTGATCTGGGATTGGATGAAAGAAGAACCTATGCACCTGACGATAATACTCGCTCAAATAATACTGTGAACATATGTTGTAGTTATCTATACGTGTACGTGTATGGGCGGTCACGGCTATGATATGAGGGCATACTAAGTGCTTCATTTGCATAAATCCACATGTGCAAACTCTTTCCTAATCATTTAGTTTTACTTCGTATGCATATCCTTCTCGATCTAATACCCTAAATTGTGTTAGTGTAAATCTTCGGACGTGACATGATCGTGCTTCTCTGGTATTTTTTTCTCAAGCAAGTCCTCATATTTCTTGGTTAAATGTGTTCTTTATATCCGCTAAATCATCGCATCAATCGTTGAAATAACCATTGATTCTAAAAAAAATTGTTAAAATCAATGATATAGCTGGCAAAGCACGTGCTCTTTTTATGACTCCATTGAAACTTCTAGGCAAATTTGTGATCATGTGTCCATACCGATATTCGTTATCCTGACTTAATGCTTGGTAACTCTGATTACCATTATCCTTTGAGACAATCAATTTGAAAATGTCCTTATCAAGAATGCTAATATTCTGCGTCATGCTATTGAACATATTTTTGCAATGTTCTTCGCTAGAAGCGTAAAATCGACTTTGAATGGAGCAAGTCTTGTGACCAGTCCGATGCATGTTTACATACATGTGACGAAGGCAATCACGATGAGTGAATCCCTCTTCAGGTAGAAATAAAGTGCTTGTAGCATCTTTCAAACCTAGGAACCAATCACTAATAAAACAGATATCCCTCCAATCAATGATTTGCCTTATCAAATTCAAAAACCATCTTCATGCATTAATGTATTCTTTTCTGCAATAGCAAATGTGAGTGGAAATAAACCATTATTCGCATCAATGGTTGTGGCCATGTACATATGGTCAGCGTATCTCCCATACAAATGTATTCCATCAATACTTAAAATGGGTCGACAAAATCCAAATGCTATGCGACATGGACCAAATGAAACAATCTCTTAAAATGTACCTTCGTCGTGGTTTCACCTTCTTTTATATGAATATGTTCCGATATTGTGTCATTCTAGAGCATGAATAAATCTCTGAATATTACGATATGACACATCATCGTTCCCATACACAATATCCATTATATGTCTCATTGCATTCCAAATTGTTATATAATTGATATTCGTCTACAACTCAACTTTTATTGTGTACACAATTGCACCCGGGTTCATACTAACATGTGCTCTAAATAAGGATAATATGTATAATGCTACAAATACTGATGTGCATTGACGGTGTTTGAGTAAGAGAATAGGGTTTCTGTATGTGTGCTTTCCTTTGTACCCTGAAACAGACCAATCCCCATAGGATTTCCTTTCAGATGCATGCAAGCACCATCCACAATC
The DNA here is from genome assembly GCA_037367405.1 of Ottelia alismoides. NCBI lineage: Eukaryota > Viridiplantae > Streptophyta > Magnoliopsida > Alismatales > Hydrocharitaceae > Ottelia > Ottelia alismoides. Next base: position 102,819 of record JAZKJV010010011.1, on the reverse strand, counting down.
TTCATAAATACATACACAATCAAATAAATAGAATTGATGATCGTGTTATAATCTCAAATAGCTCCTTTCTTTCTTCCTCGTTCTAGCACCTCGAGATTTTAGGCCTTGTCTCTGTAGGACTAGAATCTACTTAGTTGAGGCTTTGGGTTTATATTGGACATGATTTTCCATGCTTCATTTTTGAAGGTCATATTGCAAATCCTTCTTTAACTTGTAGCTCCTACCTAATCTGTAATCTAGAACAGAATCGTCAGTGGGAGCCCCATATCTCTCTACAAAGGCTACATCTTATACCTCTACAACTTCATGGTCAAATACAGGAGGCAACTCCTCCATCAGTACTTCAGCGACTTTCTCATTATTCACACTATAAGATTGTCCCCTATCTTCATTCTCTAAGAACAATGCTAATGAACCATATCATAAATCATGACATTTGTTATTATTTATGTTTTTGATGTCGTCATAACTATATTCTTGAAATATATCAATGTTATCACTACCTTCTTCAGATATATGGGTCGACAAATCATCATAGTCATCTAATTATAAGGGACTGCCGATATTCTCAATCACTGAGTCATTTATTAACCTGATTAAATTATATATTTTTCAGTTTAGATGCGAGAAAGATATAATTATTTCTTAATTAAAATGTGACTATATTACCTCAATGATGGTGACATGTTTTCATGAACAAGAGAGGTAACTTCAACGAAAAGGTAAATGAATCTCACTTTTTTGATTGAATCAATCAGTGCATAAGTAAATTCATTGTCGTGAATTGGTTCTGGATAGAATGTGGATCCTTCATACAACCACTTACATGTTGATGCAAGTATGATGATGAATATCCATTTCATCACTTTTATTCTATCATTTTAGACTTAAAAACCCTAGTAAATACATGTAAATACCTCTAAATTGCATAAATTAACATTCATGCTTTGTAATATAAATATTACGTAAAATGATCTTTTTAATGCCAAAATTAAAAAATAAAGAAAATAAAAGAAAAGGAATAAAATATCAAAGGTATTTTATGACCCAAAACCCTGAGACCTATGCATCTTCATGACTAGGTTGACAAGGAATAAAGTAGGGGGAGACAAGGGCCAACAATTCATTAAAAATCCCATTAATTAATTCATTATTTATTTATTTATTTTTAGACTTATTTTATTTTTCACTCTTTATACCTCATATAAAGAAACTTTAAACATGAAAGTTGTAGATAATAATATATAGAAAATATAAAATTTATTTCATGCAAAAATAATATATAGTGTAAAAGATATGCTCTTAATAAGATTCTAAAATCCCAACTTACAAGACTCATATCTCTCAAATAAAAACTCAAATATATCAAAATCACACTTTAATTAGATATAACTTTTAATAAGCTACTTAATGAAGGTGATTTCATATTTTTGGAGTTAACTTGTGAAAGTTAGGTTTTAGACCCATATTGTACAATAAACTCGAATAAAAGATTCGATTTATTTATTCTTTATTATTTTAATAATTTTAAATTTTTATGATTTCATAAATATTATACATACATATTAAAACTAAAATAAATCTCTAAAGAAAACACTAAAATAAAATAAGTAACTAAAATACATAGATGAAATACCAATAATTATACTTATATATCTAATATACCTATTTATTTAAATATGCATATTATATTAGAAAAATGTAATAAAAATATATTTACGTACATAAAAATAAAATATAAATACATAAAATAAAAAAGAAAATAATAAAAAAGAAAATATAAAATAAAAATAAATTACTCTAAAACATAGGTAATATACCTATAATTAAACCCAAAAAACTAATCTACAATTAAATACCTCTAAAAAATAAATACAAATCATAATAAAAACTATAAAAAATAATTAATAATTTTTAATTTATAAATTAAATTAATAAATTCGTTAATAATCAATATCGATTTTGGGGTAGATTTTTCCTGTTGCTAGTTGACCTCGGTCAACTCGCAAGCCTATACCTGCCTTTTTGACACATGTGTGTTTGATTCGCTTTTCATCGATTTTAAACCAAAAATTCTTTCATCCTTTTTCGGGTTGATTCCTTCAACAATTTCTCTCCTCGATCTACTACCAACGCACCGGGTGATTGCCTCGTGGATTGGATCACTGCATCGATGTTCGTGCCTCATTCGTTGAAGCATGTCTGCCATATTGTACAAAAGACCTCCCATGCTCTGCCTCCCATTTTTGAATCCCCTCTTGACCAAGTTTTGGTTCCCCTCTGGTGCTCCGGATCAAAGCCTATGATAGGGCATCTCCATCCAACTAGGGGCGGCATCAAGTGAGGTCTTGAGTGGTTTCCGAGCTTACCGTCGAGGTCCTACTTCCTAGTCCAGGCCAATGAGGTATACCCTCTTTCTTTGTTTTTTAGGTTATATGTAGCTCTAGGATTCATTTCTTGCTTTAAATTTGCATTTTTTTTGTTTAATCGTCACCTTCGTAGTTCGTCGGAGCTCTGCTCCAGCGAACCTTTCACCGTGATCCTCCAGTTCTCTAACCCTGCTAACACCTCAGACACCTTCCCCCTCAACTTCTCTCCACTCCGCTGCCTCTCATTCACCCATATCCATTGTGGATCCGGAGATCAGATCTCCTCCACCTCCGCATCTCCGAGAAATCTCCGCCCGACACCCCCCCCAGCGTCCATCTTCGCCAATCAGAGCCCCCGGACCCCCTTTTTCTTGTGTCGACTCTTCTTGCAAGTCCTGGAAGATTCAAACCCCTGGAGGGGCTGACTTTATGTCATTTGCAGGTACTTGGAGCTGCTCTTATTCCCCGACTCTGCTAGCCTCCGTCACAGCTCCGACTAAGCACCTAAAAAAACCATCTAGTGTGAGGGAGCCCAAGCTCCGTTTTGCCCCTTGTCCGAGCCATCCAGGTGTCCAGAGGAGCTCTAGAGAGCTGATCGAAACTCGCTGTTGAGTTCTTGCTCAGTTCTTCCTGAGCCGTTCACTGCCTCCGATCAGACCACCCACTCAAGATCGCATCTCCATTGTCTGATTTTTGAGAGCCATAGCCGTTGATTCCTCGTGATGATCTCATATAGGCTATCGGAAGTGAACCAGTATCGTCGCATATGGTGTTGATACGTGGCATGCGTGAAAGATCTGGATCGTCCGCTCCAGCCTAGCTTTGGGTATTTTGCATCTTTAACCCAAGCATTTTATGTATTTATTATTTAGAATTCAAACTTTCCTCTTTGGTTTATATATTTATGTATAATTTGTACTTAGGTCCCCCGACTTTCCATATTTGTCATCTGGTCCACGCCAGCTCACCTCATGTGGCCGCCCATGTGAGGTGGGCATTTTTCAGGTGAGACCTCGCTACTTTGTTTATTTTGTATTTTCCATGTAATTTTTTATGCATGTTGTAACTTTTTGGAAAACTACATATTGACCTAGTGCTTTATTTTAATTGCACATATGCCCTTACCAGAATGTAGTTTCTTTTTGTTTTATCTGTTTTTACTATAAGGAAAAAATGGGGTTGCCCCCTGGGGGCAGCCAACATGGCTGCCCCCGCCCCATTTTTCGTCAAATTTTTTTATTTTTTGGAAAATAACACCGTGTATATTCATCCCTATATCCCTCCTATATGCCATTCGAATTTCGTCAGAAACAGAGACCCCTACGGCCTCCATCGAGATGATGTCGATTTAAAAAATTCTGTTACCGTTAAAAAATGACTGTCTGAATGGAGGCCGTAGGAGTCTCTGTTTCTGACGAAATTCGAATGGTATATAGGAGGGATATAGGGATGAATATACATGGTGTTATTTTTCAAAAAAAATAAAAAAAATTGTCAAAATAAGGTGGGGGCAGCCATGTTGGCTGCCCCTAGGGGGCAGCCACATATGACCCTTACTATAATCGTTGCACTCCAAAAAATAACCAAAAATAGCCTTCGATTCTTGATTGCTTGAAGTGTTTCACGCTACATATTTATTTTTGCATTTTAGAACTTCGGTTATTTTATAAAAATCATAAAGAGCATCTTTTTGCCCTGTCCATAGTGTAAAATACCTAAAAAATAAAAAAGCGTTTGAAAAATTACAAAAAATATTTTATCTTTATTTAATTATTTTGCAACTCCATAAATTGAAAAACCTAAAAATATAAAAAATACCTAAAAATTTAAAAAAAATCCAAAAACCTTTATAAAAATATATAAAATTCATAAAAACTCCAAAAATATTTTTCTATTTTATTATTTTATTTATATTATTATCTTTCAATTAAATTTATTTGAAGTATTTTGGACTCGTTTTGATATGTTTACCATTCATTTAAATTTCGGTTTGTTATTTATTCCCTATTTTAGGACATTTTTTACTTTCAAATATATAAAAAATAGCAAATTTTCTAAAAAAACACAAAAATAGTAAAAAAATATTTAAAACCACGAAGATATTTAATTTTATTTATTTTACCTATATTAATTAGTATTTATACCTATATTTGCTCTATTTTATATATACTCTATATATATCTTTATTGTATATTTAAAAAAAAAGAAATTATAAATATAAACATATAAACATATAATATAAAAATATTAAATTAAAAACAAAATATAAAAATATAAAATAAAAGTAAAAGTAAAAATTTAAAACCCACACAAAAACATACAGGCAAAGAATCACACAATCAATTTGTGCATTAATTTGCCCATTCTATCCATTCTGCTTCCTATGTTTGACCTCTACACATACTTGCACTTATACATATATTTGTTCTAGAGTTATAATAAATTTTAACTCAGCATTATATTTCATTACTTGATATTTAATTGTGGGATAATTGTTGATTAACCCAGGTTTCGTGAGCGGTTGCTTCATTGACATTGTAGTTTTAGGCTTGAGTATGCTACTCTGGACCCTCACAAAATCCATGTTTTCAAATGGCGTCGTTGCTGGGGAGCAACTACACATATATTAGCATTATTTTGATTGTGATTTATTTGTTTATATTTGTCATTTATTAAATTTTCTCTTTATTTGATATAATTATTGACCTGTCTAATCCCTCTCTTTGTTTGTCTTTGTTGCGAGGCACCACGGATCGAGGGAGGCTCTATTTGGAGCGCCTACGCACCCAAACGAAGCTGGCATCAGATTTTTGACCTAGCACCAAGGAGACTTTGAGAGATTTTAAAGACAGAGCCACTAACATTTTTATTTTAGTTATTTGTTTTGTAATTTAAAGTGAGAGAGAGTGTAATTGTAATAATACATGACTCTCAGGACTCTGCCACATTTCACGAAGTCCTATGCCCGAGGGATTGTTCCCTTGGGGGCCTCGTCGATTTTCTTGTGTTTTCGTCGCATTTTATTTCATTTGTTTTTCGACTTTGTTTTCCTTATTTTATGCGATTGAGCCATAGTTGTAGGATTTGCTTGACGATAGTATTAGATCCAAATACTTAAATATAATTGCATGCACCTATAGTTAGTTTGGATTTAGTCAAATATTAAATTGCTTTTCACTTAGAGGATTTTGCTCCTGACTTTTGTATATATCCGCCTCAACCACAATATCAGACCTCAAACTTTTATCTACCTCTACCTTCACACTTTCCACCTTCACATCCACCCGAGACTGACTTGTTGGGGTCTCCTCTCATGGTGTACACACTAGAGACCTTGACCCAGTTCTTGGAGCATTTGAGTTTGAGGATTGACGATCTCACTTTCCTAAATAAGAACCATATTGATGCTTTATGATCTGACGATATGGATTCACTTGTAGATTCCCATGAGAGATTGCAATCGCCCAAAATACAAAAAATAAGAAAATTTTGAAAATACAAAATGATTTCAGGAGATACAATATCGATTCAGACTGTGAGGAGAGGACTGATGAATCCACGATTCATCATCTTAATATCTTGATCTTAGCAAAATCCCCGAGTAAAATCCCAAATAAATGTCCATAAAATCAATAAATTAACAAAATAACTCTTGTAAATAAAACACACTAATTACTGTATATTAAATTGTACAAAATAAATTACACATAAAAAGCCGCAAAATCAAAGGAGTTTTATACATGTAAATAGCCCAAAACTTTATATATTTTTAATAATTTCATATCAACTCCTTTTTGGCTAATTCTTTCTCCAACATGTTCATATCAATGTATATAAAAATACAAAAATACAAAACAAATTTTACCTCAAATAAATACTCCTAGATCCCAATGGGAAAAAGCCGTAAAGACCAACTTCCAAGCTAAATTCCCGCTTCATATGAACTCCAAATTCAACAAACTCACTTTTAAAGTTCAAGTTAGAAAATTATCTATCCAACGGAAGTGGTTTCATTAAAATCGGAGCTCATTTGCAAAAGTTGGGTTTTGGGACCTAGATGTACATTGTATACCTTGTATATATTCATTCTTTCTTTTTATTGTATCTTTCATAATTGCTAAAAATACAAAAATATCATGATTGTGTTGTATTTTAATTATATTATTTTATAGTATTTTTCCGTTGTAAATATCTCTTATTAAAAAGACAAAAAAATACATATTAGAAAAGTAAAAAAATGTGTACATGGTGTTTTGTCTTCTTTTGTAAATTCTCCACTTTTTGTCTTCTCTTTTTAAATTATTGTAATTAAAGTAGCCAACTTTATTTCATTTATTTATTTAATTTCCATTCTCTACAATAACCACCATTCAACTCTTTACCACCAACCTCCATTCAACTCCACCATTTTTTAAACTTCCCATTCAACTCCATTAATAATATAACCTCCCACCACTTTAATAACCTCTCATTCCATCATCTTTATATACATGTCATTCTCCTCATTTTTGCCTTTGATCCATCTTTATGTGAGGAGAGCCAAGTTCCCAGAGTTGAATCGGTGACAGCGACGCAACCGCGGTCGAGCGACGACGGCCCTCTCTCCGGTGAGATCCGTTGGCTTTTTGGCCAACATCGCAGCCGCAACTGCGCGCTGCTCGAGCTCATCGCACGCCGGCGATTTGAGCGAAGACCGTGCTCACGAGAGCACTCCATAGGCATCCGCGTTCATCGCGCCACCCGCAGCCCCCCTTCCTCCAAGGGCTGCGGCGCCGCCCGCCGCCCCTCCATCATCAGCCACCGCGGCCGGCTCCGCCGCCCGCGCGTGGGTCGCCGCGTGCGCGGGTGCGCCGCACACGCCGCGGCGCAGCTGCCCGCTCCAGGTGCGGGTGCCGCACACCACCTGCCGCCCCTCTCCACGCGCCGCCGCTGTGTGCGGCTCCCCTTCCGCCCGCCGTTCGCGCCCTCCCACACCGCGCGCAACCGCGGCCGACCAGCCGACCAGCCGTCCACACGCCCACCGGCACCGCCGCGCGCAGCCTCGTTGCGCATCGCACCGCCTCCAGCCCTCATCGGCACCGCTGCCCTCATCCTCACTTTGGGTTCTCCTCCTGCGCACAAGGAGGAAGAAGAAGGGTAACTTTTCTCCTTCATTTTTTTAATGTCAAAATTGTATTGGGTATATTTAAAGTTTCCTTTATTGCAAACAGGTCCCTCTATATAGTTGTGTGTAAGTTTCCAATTTTCATTTTGCACAGATAACCCTGTGTTTCACTCTTAATTTGGACCTCATGTTGGCATCTTTTTATTCAATGAAAAATACCACTGTGTTGAGCAACTAATTGTGTACGTTTTGAGTATTTATTTGGACTTTTATGTTACATGGGTAATTAATTAAAAATGATTAACTGAAACTTTGCATATTTTACCCACTCAGTGCTCTTAAATTTATATCTAACACACGGTTGCTCTAAAAATTCCACAAAAATTATATTTGATGCTTTGATGAGTACTTAACTTACTGTCCAAATCTCATTCAAAATGGATATGTCTTGTGCCAAAAATAAATTATAGAGTATTTGTAGTATTTGATTTTTAATTAAATCCACATACATGCTTTTCACAAAATTTCAAGTCTCCTAGATTGCTCATCTAAATATCTACTTGAGATAATTTGCATTCTGATTAATTTGACAACGTGGATTTAATAGGAATTAATTACTCATTTCCACTCTGTTTTCACTAAAAAATACATAAAAAATTCATAACTTGTCAAAAAAATCCAAAAATATTACTGTAGTCTCTTTGCATCATGTTTATATTCTAGTAATTTTTTCATGATTTTTGCTTACTGTTTGTGTGAGAAATTGCAAAAAAACCCATAAAAAGTGTGCATTTTTCCTTGTTGCATTTTAACCCCTAAAATTCCAAAAAAAGTACCTTGCATTCATCTCTGAATTAGGACTCTAGGAAAAATATAATTTGGCTGAATTGGATTAATTTGACATTCAAATTAATTTGGCTAAGTTGTATGCTCTCTTAGTGTATTAATTCCGCCGCATTTGCATTTGCTTTGGTTTTTTGCATAAAAAAAATTCTAAAAAAATACCATTTGGATATCTAGATCTTAAATTTGCAAATTAAACCCAAGTTGTTCCTTTGCCTCCCTGAGTTCGACCCCGGACTTGCCCGGGATATAAATTAAAGCCGAGACACTCTTCACGGAGATCCTTCTCTCGGTTCTGACCGAATCGCTAAGTACACGTGCTACAACGTGACCAAATTAAACAACGTATTTAGCGACTCGTCAAGGACCCACATGCCAGATCCTTTGACCACACATCCATTCACACCTCATCCCATCCCTGACCCTAAGGACGACAGTGTACAAACTTCTCTTAGTCATCCTTGTGTAACTGATGATTCTGACCTCCTCCCTTGTATGGAGGAGATCCAAAAATTCAATTAATGCTGACTGAACCCGAAGTGGTGGTCACCATTTTTGAGATCATTAAGGCCCCACTTCACCAAGTCATGGCCCATTATATGCTCTTCAACCCAAAAAGAGATAGCAAAGGAGCATATTTGAGCCGTCATATTTTGACCGTGACCATTATCCACGCCATCACACATCATCCAATTTCCAGGAAAAGGAACACTGCTACACCATTTATCCGATGCACCATCTCTGACTACACTTGTGATCACACTCTCCTTGATGGCGATGCTTCAATTAACATCATGCCCTTCTCCCTAATACTGTCTCTTCACTTAGGGCCTCTCAAGAAAATCAAGATGATCTTTAAGTTTGTTGATGGATCGATAAAGAGGACGAAGGGTATTCTAGAAAATGTTATCATTTGGATTCAGTGTAGGAGCTACATTATTGATTTTATCGTATTGCCCATGGATACCTCTACTAGAGAGATCTCTCCAATCATCTTGGGACGACCCTTTCTCGCCTCTTCGAGAGTCGTTATTGACTATGGATCAGGAGAGATCCATTTCCGTCCTATTGACAGGAGCGATGTGATAAACACTACACCTACTGTCGATCAGAGATTTGCACCTGATGCAACTTCACCTATCTTAGCTGACCCCGAGGAATATGACCTTGATGAGACAATCAGAGATTTATGTCGCATGTTGGATTCCACTAAGACCAAGAAATCCTCTCCAAGGAGGAAGACTCAGAAAGCATAAACCTCGGAGTTCCCTCTTCTGGTACTTGGCAACATGTTGATGACATCCACAGAATTTACACAATTGACACTTTAGAGCGGAGGGTAAACATTAATGAGACAGATTAGACGGAATTTAATATTATTGATTTTGGTACTAAATTCGGGCCTTTTGATGAGAATGGTGGTACGATTGAGACTTAAGAGGATGAACATGACTCGACTACTTCCGCCGATGAGTTCATTCCTTTTTCTTTTGACCTAGGAGAGACTTGTCTGGCTGGACTTGACTCTATTTCTTCCGATGATGAGTACGAGACATTTCACTTTGATGACCTTTGTAAGACACCTAAGGCCAAACCTAACTACACTTATTCCATTGACCCATTTGTGCCTTCTCACTCTAGGACCCCTGAGGGATCTTCTCCAGGTCAATCCTGATCAGCTTCCGTCCACTGCGGACCCCGATATCAACCTCCACCTTGTCAGATCCATTCCTCAATGATCCTGCAAGAAGGTTTGCTTTCTACCTTCTTGACCTGTGTATATCCATTCTATTGTTTATTTTCTTTCGCTTTCTTATATCCAGCTAGCATTTTGCTTATCCACCTCATTCTCATGTGTGCCATACTTTGGAGGGGGTGGATGAGCCGAGCGTTCTTTCTTCATTCTGTTTCATCACTCTTGTTGTTGCATATAATTAACGCTCTTTTACCCTAAGTATAGGGGGAATGATGCGTGCATTCTCTTCGATCTTCTCTTCTATCTTCATCTCTTTTTTCTTCTTTTCCTTCTCATTTTTCTTTTTCTACCAAAAAGGTACCACCCCTTTGTTATCAGTCTTCTCTACAGAGAACGTACTTTGTCCCAAGACTAGGGGAGTACACCCTGAGTTCTTACATTCTTTGATCCTCTCCATCGTATCCTCTTTTTGTCTATACTTAAGGATATCTTACCATATGTGTAGGGGGAGACAATTTCAGTATAATCTGTTCATTCCCACCCCTGACCCTCCTTGCCTTGCATATAGTCTGTTATACTTAGGAATATTTGATCCTAAGTATAGGGGGGATGGTCGACTTTTCATTCGTTCAATCATTCCTTCATTCGTTATTCTTTAGATTTTTCTATACTCAGTACGAGTTATATCTTCTCTTTTTCTCTATGATCTATGAGGACATGGCTTAAGCTAGGTACAGGGGGGCGTATATACTACATATATACTTTAAGCCATAACTCCTACTTTCGTATTTTTAATAATAAATATGACTAAAAATATTGTATAATACACCTATAAAATTCATTAAAATCTTTCAATAAAAAGACGTTGATTATTCCTCAAATTCTTTTTATATATATTGATTTAATAAATCAGGTAAAAATATTTTTGCAAATTGTTTGAAAATTAATTTGAAATCTTTTTGAAAAATCTCTTGAAAACTATTTGGAAAATGTTTTGTTAAATATTTTCAACTTTTGCTAAAATTATTCTATTTGTAAATTTTCTTTTCTTTGTATGAAATAAAAATGTTTGAAAATTCATTTGTAAATGTTTGGAAAATGGTTGAAAAAATATTTTGAAAAATCTTCATATATTATTTGAAAAGCTTTTGCAAAATGATTTTCAAATGTATGTAAATGTTTTTAAAAACTGTTTGTAAAAAGTATTTGGATTATAGTTTTCAACGTGTTTGTAAAATCAATTTTGAGTAAGTTTGCGGAATATAGGCATCACACTAAATTAATTTATTAATTATATAAACATATCTATAAAAATGATCACTTATTCCTTATAAATTCTTAAAAACCCAATTCTTATAAATATAAGATACATCCCAGTGTAAATTTGTGTACCTAGTTTTTATCCAAAATCTTTTCTTTTAAAAGATCCTAAAAACATTTGCAAAACCAAAAATACCAAAACCTTTGCAAGATATTTTTGAAAAATACAAAAAAAACTACACGCGCATCATCTTTTTTCAAAAATCCATAAAAAGTTCAAAATTTTGAAAAATGCATCAAAAAAAATATTTTCAGCATTGTGCATGGCATCAGCATAACATTCGTATTTTTCGATTAAGTTTGATAATTGAACTAGTCCAAGTAAAATCCAAAGATTGGATATTGGTTGGACCTTAATCTACCTAATAACAGGAACCTAATAGGAGCTGGAATTGAGGTACTTCAGGTAGTTGGCTTAATTCTTTGAGAATCACGAGACATGGTTCAAGGGATTCTTGATTGCCTAAGTAGATTATTTCGAGGCACACACATGCATCTTGTCGATGGTGACCTAACTTGGGAACATGCACCTTTCACTTGGCTCAACGTAGTTGGAGTGGTGAGGGGATTGGATTTGTCGGTATGAGACGTACACAAGTGGACACATTTGTCCTCGTCCAGGGAGGGAAGTGCACCGCAACCCATTCAATAGCAGAGACGTCTAACAATAGGAGAGTGTGGGTAGCAGTAATGCTTCAAAAGAGGGATAGTTTACTGGCTCAAGAGGAAAAACACCTTACGTAAATGTTGTTGTATATAGTATTTCGAAAAAAAACTCCAAACAAGTGGACGGGCTTGTTTGAAAATAAAATTCCTGCTGGATAGTCAATAAACAAGCTTGAGCTTCAAAGTCAAATCATGTGAGCCTGCAGCTTGATGACTTGAATCACTAGGTTATCATGCTGGAGAAGTCAGTTTCATAGTCATAAGGGTTTGCATATGAGCTGAAATATTTTGACCTGGCTATTGAGGAGACTTCAGCACCATTTTGGGATTCTCGAAGGCTATTGTGTTTCAAATCCGATTCCCAATAAGGTTCTGACCGCCCTAAAATTCCAAAGGTCTGACTTAAGCTCTAAACTTTGATTTTGTGAGACAAGTTTGACAATTAAACTTAATCCGCTTTCTTTCTTTTTATTTTCTTTGTTTTTATTTTTCTGCACTTATTGCATAAGTGTTTGCTAGGGACTAGCAAAGGCAAATAGAGAGGGGTGATGAAACTCCATTCATCACCTTTATTATATCATTCCGGTCTTAAAAACTATAGTAAATGCATGTAAATACCTCTAATTTGCATAAATTAACATTTATGCTTTGTTGTATAATTATTGTATAAAATGTTGTTTTTAATGCCAAGATTATAGAATAAAGAAAGTTAAGAAAAATAATAAAATTTCAAAGATATTTAATGACCCGAAACACTGACACAAAGGCATCTTGATGACTAGGTCGACAAGGAATAAAGTAGGGGGAGACAAGGGCCAATAGTTCATTAAAATACCATTAATTAATTCATTATTTATTTATTTATTTTGGGACTTATTTTATTGGGTAAATTACAATATGGGTGCCCATCTATGGGTCCGATCCCAGAATGGGTCCCGATCTTTAAATTGTAACGATTCAGGTCCCAAGGCCATTAATGTAAGGAACTTTTTGAGGCTAATGACGAATATGCCCTTGTTTAAAAGTCGGAACCCAACCCCCATTTTCTTCCCAACAAGGGCATATTCGTCATGAACCCCAAAATTTCCATTTTTAATGGTCATGGGACCCGAATCGTTACAATTTAAAGATCGGTACCTATTCTGAGATTGGACCCATAGATGGGGACCCAAATTGTAATTTACCATATTTTATTTTCTGCTTTTTATACCTCAAATAAAGAGACTTTAAACATGAAAGTTGTAGATAATAATATATAGAAAATATAAAATTTATTTCATACAAAAATAATATTTAAGGATACGAGAAAAATCCTTAAGCGCATCACGGAAGCGTGATGATCGCAACAAATGCGATTGGGAACGACTAGTCGCACTAGTTGCTCGATGCAGCAGAAATTAAATTTTTTTATGTGATAAACCACATGATCCAAGAACACTTCTCGGATCGTTTCATCTAAACCACAAACAAGTAATACGATTACCTCTTGAAGCGTGGTTGCGATCGAGTATCTAAACCAAGAGACATCCTGTCTCAAGTCCGATCCGACGGAGGAGACGCTTGCGAGTGCGGGGATGAATCGCGTGCTCCTCGAATCCATGTTGATGATCCAAGTGGCAGATCTCCTGATCTCGTCACATGAGATCCAACATCTTCTTCACGAGCGAGATGCACCAAAGGAGATGGAGATCCACGAGATGTGAATTAATCAAGCCATTGAAAAAATGTGAATCTCATTCACAACCCAAAACTAAATGTAATTATATTTTCAATTAATCATTCAATGTGAATCCCATTCACATTAACAATTAATCAACAAATATAAAACACAATATGTTCTCTCTAATATATTATAAATCACATTTATAATATATATGATTAATATGGATAGTGCTATCCATATTATTCATATCCATGATAATTAAATCGTATTTATTCATCTTGGATCTCTATTCTCATGTGCCAAAATAATATGAATCACATTCACATTATTCAGATCTTTGATAATTAAATCACATTTAATTATCTCATATAACTCTCCTTATAATATGAATCAAATTCATATTATCCATGATAATTAAATCACATTTAATTATCACATTTCTCGATGCTTGGATATTTATATCAACAATGAAATTATCCATGAATTCTTTCAAGTATAATGCGCTTTCTCCGCGTATACTTGGAGATAAGGACATGGCGATTGTATTGTTCCACGTATAATGACTTGGATATTGAGATCACATCTCAAATCCAGATCTCGGGCCTCCCATAGATGCTTGATTAAATAAAGACCGCAAATCTAATCTTCTCATTGCTTCTGAATCACATTCAGATCAATGTCCAACATTTGGACCAAGATCAGATTACTTCTCTACTGAGAGGAGTCACTAAAATCCAGACCCGTTTCATCAATCCCTAGGAATGGAAGCGTCATGGTTATACAATCGTTTATGATCACATCACCCTCAAGTATTCCCAACACCTGTACATCCTGCATACTAGAAGACCCAGAATAAACCCAAAGTATTAGATCAACTTTATACTGTCTACTTCAGGGTTTTATCTGTAAGTTTCTCATTTGATCATTGGGAGTTGGTATCGATCATATACTTTCCAAAAGCATATATCATACATAGGTCTTGATCATATACTTTCCAAAAGTATATATCAAACCTACAAATTCAGTCAAGCTTCCAAAGCGAGATGACCGTGCACGGAATTTGATCCTTTCCAATATCTCATGAGTGAGCTCATGTCTTCCGATTCAGTAGTGAACCTGTATGATCCTTTTGAAAGATCGTATTACTCATATGTCCTTATATGCACACCAGCACGCCGGTGTATAGACCTTGGTTAGGTCATCAACCTATTGGTCTGCCAAATGTACATACTCAGACATATAGTAACACATCTGTCTCCGATCAGACGATGCGTGCCTATATCGTGACAGCATACGACATAGGACTTTGGTTATCTCGATCTCGTTAAGTCAACTCTTTGACCTAACTAGTCTGACACCTCCGAATCTCTATTCCTATGCAGAGGACCTGCATCAAGAGGTCGGTCGGATATCAACCTATGTGAGAAAGGATTGCCATCTCCCAGTCAGGCTGGAGATCACATCTTAACAATCATTTGATGATGCTTGATGAGTCATCAATCTAACTCTTTAGATATTCATCCAAGCACCAGCCTCTATGATTCAATAATTGAATCAACACCTGTATGATAATTAAGATAGCCATGGTACAAAACCCTAATTGTACTAAGGGACCTATTATGCAAATTAGTTATTCTTCATTTCAGATCATGGAATGATATTCGCAATAACATTTATTGCATAACGGCTCGTTGTGGGCTCGCATATCCAACAAATATATAGTGTAAAAGATATACTCTAAATAAGATTCTAAAATCCCATCTTCCCAAATCCATATATCACAAATAAAAACTCAAAATATATCAAAATCACATTTTAATTGGATATAACTTTTAATAAGTTATTTAATGAAGGTGGTTTCATATTTTTGGAGTTAAGTTGTGAAAGTTAGGTTTTGGATCCATATTTTACAATATACTCGAATAAAATATTCATTTTATTTATTCTTTATTATTTTAACAATTTTTATATTTTATGATTTTGTAAATATTATATGTACATATTAAAACTAAAATAAAACTCTAAAGAAAATTCTAAAATAAAATAAGTAACTGAAATACATAGATGAAATACCAATAACTATACCTATATATTTAATATACCTATTTATTTAAGTATACATATTATATTAGAAAAATATAATAATATATTTAAATATATAAAAATAAATTATAAATATATAAAATAAGAAAGAAAATAATAAAATCAAATATACAAAATAAAAATAAAATACTCTAAAACATAGGTAAATATACCTACAATTGAACTCTAAAAACTAACTTACAATGAAATACCTCTAAAAATAATATATAATAAAATAATATGAAAAAAAATATTTTCTTCATTTTTATAACTTAAAATGTATAAAAATTTTTAATAATTAATATTGATTTGTAGCTTATTTTTGGGTTGGTTTTTCCTAGTAGATCCACGTAGACTAACCAAGAGGCTCTACTAGTTGACATCGGTCAACCAGTGATGAATCTCATATTCATCAAGCTGAAGTCAATAATTAATCCCCCTTTTTTAAATAAACCACTAAAATTCACAAATAATTCGTCATTATTCTATTGTACATATTGTGTATAATTAACCCTTAATTAATTGTATTTAATTACTATTATTTTCTTTATAATTATTTTCTCATCAAAAATCCCTAAAAACTAGGTGAATTAATTGTCTATAAGTTCCCGACCCTTAAAAAGACTAAAAAATACAAAAACAATTCAAAACCCTAAATTTGGTGTTTTTAACCCTTAGAAATACCCCCTAAAAATGCGTTTTGTACACATGACCTCTTTTGGCTTTTCGTCCAACATGAAACTTGTAGATCTCATCGAGACGAACAACTTTCATATTTTGACTTTTTCCTAATTCTGCCATAATTAATTCTTTTATATTTTCCTTTATTTTCGCTTTTCTAGTTTTCTGATTGGGCCACGTGGTGCCCTCTGGGCCGCCCACATGTCCCGCTCCTCCCTTTGCCACCTGACGCCCTCCTGGATCGTCTGATCTCTCGACCTCCGCCTCCATTACAGACGGTCAAACACATGGACACTAGCTACTTTATCTATTTATCGAATTTCTGTCAATTAAGAGCAAGTGTAATAATTTCTCACTTTCAAGTCTTCATGCAGACTACAATGCACTTAAATGATGCATGTGCTCTTTAGTTGATTTTTATGCAATTATAAGATGATGCGTGAGATAAATGAATGAGTAAATGCAAGGATGATGTATGCAAATAGAGGATTACAAATATGCCCTAAAAATATCACTAAATTGAGAAACATATAAAGGATAGAAATTAGGGTCAAATTGCGCACAAAAATACGAACAGTCAACTATTCTGGGCAAAGACAGGTAGAGCAAGGAACTCATCTAATATAAAATAATTTCACTTCATTTAAAATGATGTTAGATGAGAAAATTAAACATGCCATGATATAGATGATGAAAAAGGAACACAACGACACTAAAATCATGCCATTTGGATCTCCGATGCTCAAGTTATGCTAAAAACAATGCA
This sequence comes from Ottelia alismoides, assembly GCA_037367405.1. Taxonomy (NCBI): domain Eukaryota; kingdom Viridiplantae; phylum Streptophyta; class Magnoliopsida; order Alismatales; family Hydrocharitaceae; genus Ottelia; species Ottelia alismoides. The sequence goes on along the minus strand of JAZKJV010010011.1, from coordinate 85,629 downwards.
GGGGCATAACTATAATAAAAATATAGGAAATAAAAGTTAAATACTTACAAATAGGTCCCTAAAGGGACTTGTTTGCAATTTTGCAAAACGGCATGGGGTACTTTGTAAATATTCCTTTTGTGCAGGTGCATTTGTGCAAATATTGAAACCCGGGGACTCCCTGTAAAATACCCATGCGCATACATGGCACACGCATCTGGGATCATACTGCAAATACCAAAACTTTAGGGTCCTTCTCTACAATTTACCCAGGCCCTCACGTGCAGGAATGCGAAGCGAGGCTCGGGAGGCTAGTCTGACTCAGGCCACATGGCTTCAGGTGGGGCCTCGGGAGAAGGCTTGGAAGATCCGAGCCTGTTGGTTTGTTGCGAAGCTCAGAAATGCCACGTGTCATCATCATAGATGTTCGAACCTGATGATCGGACAACATCTGCTCTTCGTTCTCCGTCATAGGCCATCGGAGAAGGCAGCACTCCAGTGAGCCATGTAAAGCTCCAGATCATATCTCGCCCGTCCACGTCGGCTCATTCCTTAACCATTGGATCGTTACATCTAACAGCCAGTGAGAGCCCGATCTTCCTTCATCCTCGCGGACCACGTATCTCCTCAAGCCTCCCCCTCTTTCTCGCTCCATACTTCCTCTCAACCCACGTCATCCACCACTGGATCCTCGAAGCTTCCACCTTCAAATATGACATGATCGCCCAATTTTTTGCCTCATCCAACTTTACACGGGCCTTGGCCCTGCTCCTCTCTGTCTCCCCATGATAGGGGAAGGTTGGATTGAGGTCATGAAGATGACCAAGGCCCTGGTGATGACCCCTGGCCATGGTAACTGGTAAGCCTTGCCTCCGACTCTTCAACACCAGCTAACTACTCCACTTGGCTGCTGGAATACATCGAAGACCCGAGCTCCTCCTCGGAGCTCAAGCCCAGGTTGTCGCGTCCGCCAAATCTCCCGATAAGTCTTCTATCTCCCCCTATCTTTTTCCTTTAGATTTCTCATAATTATTTAGGTACTTCTATGCACAATCACCTTCCATTGGTCATCCTACTTGTTCCGCCTTGCTCCCACCGTCTTTGTCGTGCCCTTAGATCACCTTCTAGCTCCTCGATAACCTCCATCCGCCTTGCCCCCCTTCTTCTTCGCCTCGCGGAAGAAGATGACCAGGATCGTCATCTTCTCCATACATATGGCCCTCCAGTCACCCTCACCTCACTTGCACTTAACACATGCACACTTCGGCTACTGTCACTAACACTTGCAGGTGAATGCCTTCATTGGTCGGATCTTCGTCGGAGGGGACTTCCCAAGCCCCGCCTCTAGTGTAGGGACGTCGAGATAGTCTAGTGCCATCCCCGTGCTCCAATCTTGGTCGAAGTCCTTCCAGATATCTTCCTGTATCGCTATCGAGTGATGGGGATGGCAGTGGAGCTTGCACGGGTCTGCTGGAGATCCAAAATCGCCGCCAGCCTTCGACGGAGGAGAAGCTCCCCATAGCGTACATATGTCGTTGGATGGCCCCCTCCCGACGCTCATCCAATGGCCCCCCATTCAGCCACATCACCACCTTGAGCTGCCACTTCAAGCCTCCAGGGTCGGGACTCCCGAGCCAAGCCATATATCTAGTTGATGACACGTGGCCCGAACCTCCAGCCGTGCGCTGAAGCCTAGCACCTGAAACCTGAGACGACGTCCGAGCCTAACCTCACTTGCTCATGTCATGTGAGCTCTGGGTAATTTGCAGGGGTTCCACTCCGGTTTCTCCAATTTGTAAAAAGGTCCATCCATCACGTGAATAACACGTGCGCTTGGGGTTAGTTGCACCTGATCCCTCCAGGTTTCAATAATTGCAATTTAACCCTCGTGCGAGTGGGAAAATTACTGGGAAGGCCTTACGACTTATTTTAATTACTTTTAAGCCCTCCCAAGGCCCTATTGCTTTATTTTATCTAGTTATTTTCATATTTTCTTTGTGTTTATGCCCCTGGATTCTTTTATGAATATCTTGAGCATTTGACATCCGTTTTAGTTTATTTTAGTTTCGTTGTGAAGCTTGCTTCATCATCTATCACTTGGCATTATTGGTTCTTGATTTGACACTTAAATCTCGATGACAGATTTTAAGTTATATAGTGTCACTTGTTTCCTAATTTCAATGCCATTTGTTAGTTCTTCGATTAAGCTTGCTTCATAAATAAATCCTAAAGTTGATTATATATTTTTTTGCTCAATGATTTCAGCTAGGCAGGGCATATTTGTATTTATTTATACGTGCATCTCATTATATTATAAAAATCAAACAAAAAGTGTCCCCGTGTATCCTCGGATCATGTGTCCTTGTCTGTTCTGACCTATGAGTTCTTTATTTATCGCTTAATTTGCTTAGTGAGAGTCTAAATAGATATAAGCGGCTCGTGTCCCTAAGTTCGAACTTAAGCTTGTCCGAGTAAAATAAATTCGACTGCTTGCATTTTACTAATAAATTAATCCAAGTGATTTTTGATGGATCATATTTAGTTGATTGTAATGACATGAGAGTGTTAATTCCATGCTATTAAAGGTCTGAATTTTAGGTTTATCAAATGGCACCGTTGCCGAGGACACGACTCATCTTTTGTTTTATTTAAATTTTTTATTTGATTAATTGGTAATTTTTAACATGTAGGCCGAGTCATTTGTTTTGCTTGCATTGTGTTGATAATTCTTGAATATCTATCTAATGTTTGCATTTTGTTACAGGGCCCCTTGGCAACGAAAGAGGCAAGGAGCAGGAGCTCCCGCTGCGAGGAGCCGTAGAAGCAACCATTGAATAAATTGAAGGGAATTATGGTCTCGTAAATTTTCATGCATTTCATGTAAATAATCATCTTTATTGACATCTTCGTTTGACGACTCGTGATTGTAAATGAATGAAGGATTTTTTGCTTGAGTGTCGACTTAGGATCAGGCACGCGGCTTTCCGAGTTATTTTCATTTTTTATCTCATGTGTTTGATCGTAGGTAGGACACACTAATTTGAGATGCACATAGACATCACTTCACTTAGTCAAAAATTAAATTTGTTCTTTTCCCACTAATAGAGGCTTGCTAAGTACGGTTTTCATCGACTTGCATACATTCAACATTTTGGTTCTGATTCGGTCTTTTTCAGGAATATAGCTAAAGGCGTTACGAGTTTTCTTCTTTAGCATAGACCATGATTTTATCGTATGCATCGGCTTTTCTTGACATCCCTCCCTGGACTGATCACCTAGGATTAAATGGAAATTGGGAATGAGCGGTGGACGGTGTTTAATTAATTTGTGCTCTTATTAAATCAGTGATAACCTTAGTGCTAAAACTTGAGACTGGTAATGCAAGTTGACCAATAAAATGGAGTAAAAATAATGTTTTGGGAGAGCTGTTTTACGTAGGATATTTTTTATGTGACATATCATTTAGCCTTGTGTAAATTAGAACTTGTATTTATCATCAATAAAAATGATAAAATAAATAACCAACATTTGTTGGTTTCACATGTGAGTTGGTGAATCAAGGGTATTGCTTGGTTGAATGAGCCTTAATTGTTTCTACACCCTCCCATAGACCCTAGGTCCCTAGGCACTCCATTCATCTCCATAGATTCATTCGTTCATTTGTAAATTCATCCTAACCTCTTTGTTCCCCTCAGGTCTCCCCAACTTCACTTATCCATCTTTGTACTTGGGCTATTCTCAGTCTAAGTATAGGGGGACCTGAGTCCCCATAAATTCCTTACTCATTTATCCTTCTCTCTGATACTTAGGTTATTTTAACATAAGTATAGGAGGCGTCCTCCTTAGTACATGTATTCTTTCTTATATCTTAACTTGAGCTATGGCTTTGTCTCACTTAGTGCTATAAGGACATAACAAAAGTTAAGTATAGGGGTACATATTGTATATATTATATATATGTACTTTAGCCATAGCTCTTATTTTGATAAAAAAAATTGAAAAAAACAATTAAAAACTTTTTGGGATAGAGTATAAATTTTTTGAACTAAGTTGGATAAATGTTTTCAAATGTTGAAATTTTTTCTCTACTATGTTACATTATTTTGAAGAAAATATTTTGAAAATGGTTTGAAAAAGGAGTTTTACTTGTTTTGAGAAATCATTTGAAAATTGTTTGAAAAACCTTTTTACATGTGACACTATTTTGGAAATCTTTTCAAAATTCTTTTCAAAAAGAAGATTTAAATGAGTCTATTGTAAATATTATCAAAAAAAAGTGAAAGATATAAACACGATGAAGGAATTGATATAAATGCCTGACACTTTCACTTTAACACATGATCGGTGATGTTCAAGAACACTTGGTTTGAGAGGTCTTGATATTTTAAGTTAACCAGCCGTAGCCATCAGAGTCTCTGACTTAATTATCCATATTTCCCTGGTTTGTTAGATTTGTGTGCTATATTGAATGCGTAGTCTCTAACCTTAAGAATATGATCAACACTTCACATTCACGACTGCAGTTATGATAAGAGGAGTTGAAATTTCACTTGAAGGACTTTAGTTTGGATTTAAGTTTGGACTCGATCTAATGATGCTCGAGTATAGGATAAAATCATTGAAGGCTTCATGAAACCTGAGTGTCGGCATATCTAGCCAATATGAGAACATGGTTCTTATGCTATCTCTATACATTTACCTATGTGCCAGGGTGTGTGAAAATGTAAAAAATGTTGATCAGTGTGCGTCAACTCTTGGTAAAAGCAGTGGAGCTAGCTAAAAGCAATGAAATGAAATATCAATATTGGAAGAAAAGCTCTCTCGCTACAAAGTCAAATATCAAAGAGCTTCCACCAAAGGCGAGCGCTCCCAACCATTTTCAAAGTGTCCATTGGGACCACCGCTATTAGGACTAGGAATAGTGCTTGCACCAAAAAAGGGCTCTACATCATAAATGCTACAAGTATGGGTATAGAAGGTATATTAGATGCTAAAAAAGGCACATCCCGATATATTCCCAGGAAAACAAGTACAGACGACTCCAACTTCTCTTGACATACACACTGATCAACAACAAGAAAAATGTGGAGTTAATAAGGCACTCGAGAGGATCCTTGTTCTAATGAGGAGAGAAAAAATGACTCAATCCTATGCCTTCCATCAACTGGCCTTCCATCGATATTTTTTAAAGTCTGACAACTAAATATATGGTGGATTGATTGCAATATTTGGTTTATTCCCTAGTATTGAGGATTGGATCCTTAGGAGAATTTCTTCGACTGGGACCTTGGGTGAAGTTGTGACTCTACTCTCATGATCGCATTCAACACTTAATGTCATATCTTTATTTTATACGTATATAGAGAGAGTCTGATAAATTAAAGAAATTGGATACCTCTTGATTAAAGCTTGGTTCAGCTTCAAAATTTCGGATCTCTAAAATCAGGAGTTCTTGAACTGATCAGGTTTTGTATTCACACGCACAATCAGGGATAAATCCAACTCCTTCATTATTGAGATGCTCGAGGATGAGTATAGTTTAAGTACATGGGGATGGTGAACCTTGGTTTCATCATGTTAATATTCTCATATTAATCCCCTTGCTTCAATTGGACTCAATAAAAATCAGACTAATTGTTGTATATATATTTATCTCAAAATAATCAAAAATACAAAATGACAAAGTAAAAATCCTATTGTTTTTACACCATTAAAATGCTCACAAAAATATTTCTCCCATTGTTTGACCTCTTTTGCCTTTTGGTTAACATGAAACTTGTAGATCTCATCGAGATCTACAACTTTCATGTTCGAGTTTTTTTCAAATTCGCCTTCCTTCTCTTTCTTTTTCTATTTTTTCATTTGAATAAGCTGATTGTGCCCGTGGCTCTCTCTGGTTGAGCCATGTGGCCCACTGCCCTTGCGCCAACCGCCTTCGCACTTAGTCGTTCAATCTCCCACGTGCCTCAAGCTCCACTGTTCATCATGCTTCCATTCTCCGCCATCTGATTACAGCTCCAGATCACATCTCTCCCGTCCACACCCCCTCATTCCTTAGCCACTAGATCATTACATCCAACAGCCAAACGCTTCTTCACCCATAGCCCTTGGATGCGCCCTGATCAATTAGATCAGGTACACATCTTAGCGCCCTCACCACGGCCGTTGGATCGCACGATCCAACGGCTACGAGATCATCTCCCACCTCCGACCTTCCCTTCTCTCCCACGTCTTCCACCATGCCAACCACTCACCCCCTTCTCATTTTCTCCACCTTCCCAACATTCCCCTCGTCCCTCTAATCATATACCTAGTCAAAGCCCGATCTTCCTTCATCCTCGCGGACCATGAATCTCCTCGAGCTTCTCTCTCTCTCTCTCTCTCTCTCTCTCTCTCTTTCGCTCCACACTTACCTCTCAACCCACGTCGTCCACCACTGGATCCTCGAAGCTTCCACCTTCAAATACGTTGTGAATGCCCATTTTTAGCCTCATCCACCTTTACACGAGCCTTGGCCCAGCTCCTCTCTGCCTCCCCGTGACAAGGGGAGGTCGGATTGAGATCGTGAAGACAATCAAGGCCCTTGACAACCCCTGGCCATGGTAGGCCTTTCCTCCAGCTCTACAACATCGACGAGCTGCTCCACTTGGCTACTGGAGTCCAGCGAAGACCCGAGCTCCTCCTCATAGCTCAAGCCTAGGCTGCCGCATCCGCCAAATCTCACGATAAGTCTTATATCTTCCATGTTTTTTTCCTTTAGATTTCTCATAATTATTTAGGTACTTCCTTACGCAATCACCTTCCATTGGTTATCCTACTTGCTTCCACCATCTTCGTCGTGCCCTCGGATCACCTTCTCGCTCCTCGATAACCTCCATCTGCCTCGTCCCCCTTCTTCTTCGCCTCGACGGAGAAGATGACCAGGGCTTTTGCCTTCTCCGCTCATATGGCCCTCCAGTCACCCTCACCTCACTTGCACTTAACACATGCACTCTTCGGCTACTGTCACTAACACTTGCAGGTGAATGCCTTCATTGGCCGGAGCTTCGTCGCAGGGGACTTCCCAAGCCCCACCTATGCTGTAGGGACGTCGATGCCCTCGTTCAGACAGTCTAGCACCGTCCCCATGCTCCAATCTTGGTCGACGTCCTTCCAGAGATCTTTCTATATCATTATCAGTGCTGGGGATGGTGGTGGAGCTAGCACGGGTCTGCTGGAGATCCAAAATTGGCGCCTGCCTTCGATGAAGGAGAAGCCCCCTAGAGCGTATAGGTGTCGTTGGATGGCACCCTCCCGGTGCTCATCCAATGGCTCCCCATTCAGCCATGTCACCGCCCCAAGCTGCTACTTCAAGCCTCCAGGATCGGGACTCCCAAGCCAAGCCAGATATCTAGCTGATGATACGTGGCCCGAACCTCCAACTGTGCGCCCGAGCCTAGCACTCGAGCTTGAGCCGACGTCCGAGCCTAGCCTCATATGTTCACGTCACGTGAGCACTGGGTAATTTGCAGGGGTGCCCTCTGGTTTCTCTAAATTGCAAAAAGGTCCTCCTATCACGTAAAGAACACGCACGCCTGTGGTTAATTGCACACGACCCCCTCCAGGTTTCAATATTTACAATTTAACCCCTACACGAGTGGGAAAATTACAGGGAAATTCTCGTGACTTATTTTAATTACATTTAAGTCCTCTCAGGGACATGTTTGCATTATTTTATCTATTTTCATATATTCTTTGCGTTTATTCCCCTGGACTCTTTTGTGAATATCTTGAGCATTTGACCTCTATTTTTGTTGATTTCAGTTTTGTTACGAAGCTTTCTTCATCTTCTACCACTTGGCATTATTGGTTCTCTGATCTAACACTTAAATCCGGATGATATATTTTAAGTTATATAGTGTCACTTGTTTCTTTATTTCAATGCCATTTGTTAGTTCTTTGATTAAGCTTGCTTCATAAATAAATCCTGAAGTTGATTATATATTTTATTGGTCAATGATTTCACCTAGATAGGGCATATTTGTATTTATTTATACTAGCATCTCATTGCATTTTAAAAATCAAACAAAAAGTTTCCCCAAGTGTCCTCGTGGCTTTTGATGGATCCTATTTAGCCCGACTGCAATGACATGAGAGTGTTAATTCCACACTATTAAAGGATCGAATTTCAGGTTTATCATATGTGAACCGATATCGCTGCACGTAGAGCTGACACATGTCGTGAGTGAAAGATCTGGGTCGTCCACTCCTGCCTAGCTTTGGGTATTTTGCATCTTTGACCAAAACATTTTGTATATTTATTATTTTGAACTCAAACTTTCCTCTAAATTTTATACATTTCTTTAAATTTGAACTTAGGCACCCTAACTTTCCGTATTTGCCATTTGTCCACGCCATCTCACCTTACATGGCCACCTACATGAGGCCGGCATTTTGTAGGCGAGACCTCGTTTCTTTATTTATTTCGTATCAGCCCTATAATTTTTTATGCACGGTAAATTTTTGGAGAAAATGTAGATTGGCCCATGCGATTTATTTTAATTACATATATGCCCTTGCCAGAATGTAGTTTCTTTTTGTTTTCTCAATTTTTTTAATATAACTATCGTGCTCCAAAAAATCACCAATAGAATCTTGATTGCATTGAAGTTTCACACCACATATTTATTTTTACATTTTAGTAATTTAGTTATTCTATAAAAATAGAAAAGAGCGCTTCTTTTTGTCTACATTATAAAATACCTACAAAATATAAAAAGTTTTTGAAAAATACAAAAAAATGTATATTTTATCTGTATTAAGTTATTTTGTAAATCTAAAAATTGAAAACCCTAAAAATAGAAAAACAAAACACCTAAAAATTAAAAAGATCCCAAAAAACTTGATAAAAATATATAAAATTCCTAAAAACTACACAAATATATTTTTCTATTTTATAAATTTATTTGTATTATTATCTATCTATTAGAATTAATTTGAAGGATTTTGAACACATTTGATATTTTTACCCTACATTTCAATTTCAACTATTTATTTATTCCGTATTTTAGGGTATTCTTTACTTTAAAAATATAAAAATTAGCAAATTTTCTAAAAAAATCACAAAAATAGTAAAAGAATTTTAAAACTCAAAAAGGATTTTATTTTGTTTATTTTGACTATATTAATTAATATTTATACCTATATTTTCTCATATTGTATATATACTCTATATATAGCTTTATATATATTTAAAAGAAGATAAACTAAAAAAAACTAAAAAATACATAAAGAAAATATTAAATATTAAATTAAAAAAATACAAAAATATAATATAAAATAAAAAATAAAATTTAAAATTTAAAAACCCACATAAAATATACAGAGAAAGAATCACACAATCATTTCTGTGAATTAATTTGCCGAATCTATCTATTCTGCTCCATGTGTTCGACCTCTACACATATTTGCATCTATACACATATTTGTCGTAAAGTTATAATAAATTTTAACTCTACAATTTATTTCATTGATATATATTTAGTCGTGGGTTAATTGTTGAATGACCTGGGTTTCATGAATGGTCACTTCAGCGACATTGTAGTTCTCACTTTATGTAGACTATTTTAAACCCTTGTAAAATCCATGTTATCATATGTATTGATCGAGTAGAATATAGCATTGCTCTTCACTCATCTAGCTTACATTGATATTCTTCAAGTAAGAGCGATTCAACAATTTCTTTTTTTTCGTAACAAACTTTTTGCAGGTTTTTTGATCAATAGATAGGACTATATTTTTGTGAATATTGTGTATATCTTTTTATCTATTCGAATCTATTTCTCGTTTTGTAGATCAAATTCATTCAAGGTAATTTTAAATTTATACATATAGTTCTTTTGTAATTATAATTGTTAATGAGTTATGCATATTTAGTTAATACCAAATAAATTTCATTGTGGTTTCAATAGGAGTAATTTACAATAAATGAGAAGTTGATGTTTGAATATGAAGTCGCCCTTTTATGAATATGGTCAGTTATTAGCTTAAAAATGTATATCACATCGTAGATCAATTGACAAGTAAGCAATGTAAAGAATAAATATTAATTTCATAGATCAAATTAGATATTACATTACGCTTATTTGTATGATTAGACTATTTTTGTAGATCAAATGATGATATAGTATATTTAATTTTCTTAGTTGCATTTACGATAAAAAATGAGAAGTTGATGTTTGAATAGGAAATTACCCTTTAATGAATGTGATTGATTAGGTTAAAAATATAGATCACATCGTAGATCATTTAATAATTACGAAGTGTAAAAAAACATTAATTTCATAGATCGATATTACGTTACGTATGCTTCTTTATACAATTTAACTATTTTCGTAGACTAGGTAATGATATTATAGATTCAATTGTATTGTTTACATTTACGATAAAAAATGAGAAGTTGACGTCTGGATAGGAAATTGCCCTTTTATGAATGTGATTAATTATTACCTTAAAAATGTAGATCACATCATAGATCAATTAATAATTACTTAATGTAAGAAACATTAGTTCCATAGATCAAAACAGACATACATTAGATATGCTTCTTTGTATGATTTAACTATTTTCGTAGATCAAATAGAGAGAGATTGAGAGGGTTGAGAAGAAGAAATTAGATGATTGAGACGGATGAGAGGGTTGAGAGTGTTGACAAGGATGGGAGGGTTGAGAAGAGAGGGGGTGGGTGGATTTTATAATCAAAAAAGGTGTTGTGGGCTATGAGCAGTTTCCCAACGTTCACCTCCCAAATCGAGTTGGAGGTGCCGATTTGGGCTGGGCTCCCCAAATGGGCACCTAAGGTGCCGATTGGTAGCTGTTTTTAAATTTTCCTAACATCCTACCTCTTTAATTAATTATGATTTTCTAAATAATTATTTAAAAAACTCTGAAGATGTCAATATGTTGGCTTTCTGAACTTCAACACGACAACACCTCATTAATCGATAATCTTAATGGTACTGTACGGTCTATATGATATATTCACATCAAGAAGATGATCATGTGCCTATTTTTTAAGTATGGGGTTGTTTAATTTATATTCATAACTAAGTATTGGCGACTCAATACAAAGGAAGAAAACCTCTCTTACCCTTCAGACACGTGTGTATAGTTGATTCTCAATAGAGGCATACTCCTTCACATTAGAGATTTACATATCCATTATATATTAGCCTTTCAAGACATTAATTTTCACCCGCAAAATTCTTGTGCACTGCACATACATGTATCGCTTTTTCTACTCACTATCCCTGAAGATTTTCTAATGTGCATTGTGCATACATGATTCATCAAAATGGCTATCGGAATATTTGCATTGAGTAATCAGACCATCAAAAGCAGCAACAAAAGTCATTATCAAAGGAGAAAAAACATTGCATCAATTAATATATCAGTCTACCCTTATATTCGTCACAGAAGCAAATCACAAAAAGATAAATCACGAGAAAAATACCAAATTGCAGTAAGGCCAAGCATCAACAAGAAACTGATTGGTCGGAGATGGAAGGTAGGGAAGGGAGGTCGGGTGGTCGAGGTACGAGGGGAGGGAGGACGATGGATCGTTAGAGAGGGAGGTGGTGGAGTGGGGGGAGGGAGGAGCGGCATCGGCGGTGGTAGGAGATGGGAGGGGGCGATCAGGAGGATGAAGACGGGTTCCAGGGGGGTCGAGGTGTGGATGTGCGAGAGGGGGAGGGAGGGCAGTCGAGGTGCAAAAGGAGGAGGGAGGGCGGATAATCGCTAGAGAGGGAGGTTGTGGAGGGGGAGGCGGAGGAGGAACGCTACCGATAGTGGTCGTAGAAGAGCGGGGGATGGGAGGATGAAGGTGGGTCCTATGGGGGTCGGGCAATGGAGGTGTGAGAGGAGGAGAGAGGACGTGGATCGCTGGAAAGAGAGGTGGTGGAGGGGGAGGCAGAGAAGGAGCGACGTCAGCTGTGGTCAGAGAAGGGAGATTGGGAGGGGGCAATCGGGAGGACGAAGTCAGGTTCCAGGTGGGTCGGGGATGAGTTCTTGACGAGAGGGACGTGGATTTAGGGCTTCGATAAAATTTTCACCAAAATTTGCCACCACGTTACGACTACAATGTGGGAGCACAAACATGCCACCACATGTGGCAACTACATGTAGTCGTAAAAACATAACGACAATGATTTGGTGGGGTTTTAATCACAAAACCGTGGCTAAAGGTCTTGTGACTACATCGACACTGCATAGTGACAACTATGAAGTCGCAAAACTTGCATTTTCTTGTAATGTAGAGACAAATCAATACTTTATAGAATATGAGAAAAGCATATGATCATTATGAACGTTATATTGTTTTACCTTTTTTATATTCCAAAATTTTAAACAGAATTGTTCCACCACTGCCATAGAAAAATCAATTAAAATGTTGTTTGGTGGTAAGAACCACGTTTCCTAACGCAAATTATGAAGGAATTTTTTACTGTGTATATGATCTAGAAATCACACATCCACTTCAATATGACATCGATTAATATATTAAATATATATAACCATAATAAGAAACAAATCTCTGATCACGAATGAAAGACGTTGTGCATAAAGCAGGGAAGAAAATAAATCTCCGGGATTGGGTAATCGTTTACATGCAATACTTTTGATCATAATTTTATGTTTGGAGAATTAAAATATATTGAACGATTATTCAACTATGGGATTATAATCAAAATTATCGGAACTTTTTTTAAAGAAAATCTCCATATATTATGAAGATGCCAAAAGATACAAATTTCCCATAATTTCTGTGGACTAACAATCTATTGCTTACATTAGTTTCGGAAGAAAAAACAGTTGAAACATGTGATATAATTCACGATTTCATCTATCACGGTTAGATTTTAACGCCTTAAGATTACAAGATTGAAAATGAAGGTGTCTTATACTTTCTATTATGTAAACCTACTCATCTGTCCATTAATATTTACTATACAAGTGTTGATAAGCATAGGATGAAGTTTGTTTGTCATTTATCATTTATGCTTATTATGTATTGTTGTTGACCGTAATTTCTTTAATACATGTATTTTATATTGCCAATACAACTTCTTATATTTGATCACGAGTAAAGTATTATATATTATTGTTGCAAAGCCCGAAAGTATGTGGTAGATTGACAATTAAGGGGCGTCCGGTTCGAGAATAAGCGTGAATAAAGATGGGGACTAAGAAGACTAAGGATCGATTCTCTGTTCAACTGGAAAGATAGAAGTAAGGAGAATAAAGTAGAATAACGATAAGAGTAAGTGTGGAATAAGGTGGAGTAATTGAATACGGATGGGAATGTCCGTACTTTTATCATCACCACATAATCTCAATCGAAAAATGAGATGAAGATTCTTTAGCTTCAGTATGACATCTTCAAAATGAAGCAGGATGGGCGACCTCATCATGCATTTTACTCCTTGATTTATGTCACGTTCGAGAAGCTCCATAGTTGCATGCCTCTAACTGTGAGCACAAAGCAACATATGTCCTACAAGAACGCCATGACCGTGGATGTGTTTCTCGCGACTCTTGTCTCTCATTATGATGCTCCCATAGCCAACTTATTACTGATGTGTCAATACCTCTCATGGAGGAGGCCTACAACCGACTAAACAGGATCACGGTGCCCCTGCGACTACTTCTCAAACCTCCTCTACCATGATTGCGTCTCATGGTAGAGGAGGTTTGAATGAGTTCAGAGGACGTGGTGGTCATGGCTGAGGAGGTGGACACTCTCGATTATATTGCACATATTGCAACCCTGTATAATATTATGATGATATATGTTATCAGAAGTATGGTCGCCCTACGTTTGCTCGTATTGCTAAACAGTTTGAGCATGTTGCTTCTTCGACTAATCAAGACGTGCGATGACCTTGTCCCTTGTTTAAGAGAGATTATTTATCCTTCCATCGGCTCCGCGAGTGCTCATCTGACCTCATCTTACGTTGCAACCTCTACCAGTACCATAGGTACAACTTAGAAACTTACCACTTGTCACAGGGTAGATATTTCAGAGTGGAACATGGATTCCATAGTATCTAATCATCTTTACGGTGATAGAGAGATGTTTGCCTTTTACAACCCAATTCATCTTGGTAGATTTGTAGTCGTTGTTGTTGAGAGATATTCTCCTCTTGCAACGTAGGGAAAGATATATTGACACCTTCCATGTGTATATAGAGTGTGGTACATGCATCGGAGGTTTTTTTATGAGTTTATTATCTACCAGTCATATTACCAAAGATATGAACTGTCGTGTCACTTTTGAGCCATATTCACATGTGTTTCATGCTATAAAAATCGCTAAAAAGGTGATTGGATGTGACCGTGAGCAAGGGGGACTCCATAGATTAGTCCTATATTAGTCCATGCTTTTATGGGAGCATTCTTCTATTCCTACTAGATCGATCTCTCCCAACACGTGGCACCTTTGTTTCGGTCATCTTCCTCTACAAAACTTGTAAAGAGACCTCCAACAGATCTTTCCTTAGTCCACTTTTTAGTGTGGGGCTTGCTTGCTTGGGAAACATCATCGTGCTAGCTTTTGCAATCATTAGAGGTATAGTAACAGGTCTTTATTTAAGTTGTTGCATTTTTTACATTTTGGGTCTTAATCATATTCCTGATCACCATATGCACATGTTCTATCTTGTTTGTTGCGGAATATTTTTCAGACTTTTATATATTCATCCACTGAAAGATAAGTCAGGGGGTGGATCTATTATGTAAGCCTTTATTGTTGAAATAAATAACCTTTTTTAACTACTATTAAGTATGTTCACTTTGATAATGCTTTGGAGTTCTATATTGGTCACCTCTTTTGCTTCTTCACGTCTCTTGGGATTCTCCATCAGATTTTGTGAGCCTACACCTCTCAGCAAAACGGTATTGATGAGCACAAGCACCATCATTTCTTAGATGATACAAGTACTATTCTGATGCAAAGTCATGCTCCTCATTTTTACTAGGGAGATGTTGTACTCACCTTCTGTCATTTCATCAATTGCATGTCGTCCTTTGTTTTAAGAGAAATGCTTCCTTATTTGATTGCTTTCTCACAAAGAACCTTTTCTCACCAATACATTATGTTTTTAGTTATGTATCATTTATTCATTACCTGATTGGCCATGACAAGCGCTTCCCATAGCTGTCAAGTGCATTTTTTTGGCTACTCCAAGATCCAAAAAGGGTACTGATGCTTTAATCCTATCGGACATAATGACTAATTTAGTGCTAATATCACATTCTTTTACCTTGTCATGTATTTTTCCTCACAAGTGACAAGATGACTACTTTTAAATATGGTGATGAGGTTTACATTCCACTACCTCCTTTGCCTCCTACCATTTCCACAACTCTTGTAACTTAGATTTTGCATCGTTATCACATCTGCATGCTAACTACTAGACCCCCTACTCATGTGCCTTCCCCACCATCTAACACGTTTCACGTGGTTTCCACTGATAGCACACTATTGAGATGTTTGCGCATCTGAAAACTTTATATGACGAGAGTACAACTTCTCGTAAGATCGTGCTACAAAAGATAGATCATCTAGAGAATCTTGATCGTCTTATTGAACTTCACAAGCACATACATGCATGTCCTGTTTATCATCTCTTGAATCACGTTTCATCAGGATACCTATAAGAGGGTTTCAGAAAGTTTGTAGTGGGACCATTACCCTTTATGATCCCACACACTATCAAAAAGCCATGCAGAATAACCAGTGAACTTTTTATATGGAGGAAGAGATGTATACACTCTAGCAACGAGGCACGTGGAGCTTCGTTACTACGCTAGATGGCTTGTGTGATTGGCTACAAGCGGGTCTTCACATTCAAGAATAGAGCAGACATCAGTGTTGATCGTTATAATGCTAGATTCGTGGCATGTGAATTCACTCAGACATATGAAGTGGAATATTAGGACACTTTCTCTACTATGGCATGCCATTTTACTCTTTGGATCTTCCCTTTTGTTATTGTGGTACGAGTCTGGTTTCTTTCCCAACTCGATGTCAAGAATGTCTTCTTGTGTAATGATATGTAGGAGAAAGTCTATATGCAGTAGCCACCTGGGGTTAATGTTGTGAGGGAGGGTCAGGAGATATATAAACTTAATAAGTTTTTATATGACCTTAAGCAAAGTCCCGAAGCATGGATCCAGAAGCTCTTGGATATGACTGAACAATATGACTTCAAGAGATCAACTGTAGATCACTTGCTCGTTGTGCACATGACATCGTGTGGTATTATTGTCATCATAGTCCATGCTGGTGGCATTACTATTGCAAAATATGTTTTATGAGAAACGTGTTCATTGGATATCAATTTGTAACCAAGGACCTTGACAAACTACGATACTTCATTGATCTTGAATTTGTCAAGAATCAAAGAGGTCTTGTTATAATTCAAATGAAGTACATCACATATATCCTTTTAGATATTGGATGGCACATTGCAGATTTGCCACCACTCATATGGATCCCTGCAAGAAGCTCTATTATGATGATCAAGACGAGATAGATAAGAGGAGATACATGGTGCTCACTAGGAAGATTCTCTGCGTGACTATCACCGGGTCATATATCTCATTTGCAGTGAGCAAAGTCAGCTTGTTTATGGGGCAACCACATCATGCTCATGGTCGCAGTCTCTATGATCCTAAGGTATATATCTAAGATTGTTCAGAAATGATTTTCTAAGATTAAGCATGATAGATACCTAAGCATCATCTCGAGGGAGAGTGTAAAACAAATTAACATTTATGTATTCCTTATTCCGTTCCATTATAATTTCCCTTTTGGTTATCTACATTCTAGTGTTTATCCTCTATATTTAAAGGAGTCCTATGATTGAAAAATAAAGTCATAAACAACCCATTCCTTTATGTACAATATCATATCATCTTTCACAAATCATAGAAATGTCCCTTTCGAATGCAGTATGGCCATTTCCAGTCCACCTTAAGTTACGTTCATGTTAGACATGCCACACTACAACTGCAAAGGAGACTTGTAGTCGTCGACCCAATGGGGACAGGGAGGAGGAGGTTGTCGAGATGTAATTGGCAATGCCGATCAAGGAGGAAGTTGAGCGGAGGGGAGGTCGAGCACGCTACAACACCCTTCCCAGACCACTCTAGAGAAAGAGCAACCGAAGAAGCTGTGGTTTCTCATCTCATCCACAACCCCATATAGCAAGCAAAGCATATCTATGTTAGCCATGTGAGCCCAGGGCAAACCATTCATACAATAAAATGCTATTGTAATGTTTGATATATCAATAAAAGTTATTGGTTTATTTCACTTCTTGTCTGAAATTAAGTGAATGAGTGCACTATAAGGTCCCTCACTACAAATAGGTTATGTACCATGGTTGTCTTGACATCATAAAGCTGTTGATTCAATTGTTGAATCATAGAGGTTGGTGCTTGGATGAATATCTAGAGAATTAGATTGTGTCACGACCCCAATTCCGGGCCGTCGGATCCTCCCATAACCGGATCTGGTTACTCAACAATAATTTATTCAGCAATCACAACTAACATTCAGAAACAGACTGCAAATAAAGTATATTCAGAAGAAAGTATTTCAACACTTTTCCATTCACAAAATAAAGTTCAGATGATACGTTGTCCCACTATAACCATTTACATGTACATCAGTTTGAAAGGAAAATATACAAGAGATTACTAACTACCTTACAAGGTAAAGCTACTGTGGCTAGCTGGATGTCTACTAAGATCCTTGCAATGGCTCACCGACATCTGTTGGTTTTTCCATAAATCATAGGATAACAATTAGCGAATGCTAAGTAACGAAGAAGAGAAAAGCAAACAAATTGTGTGATTTTTCTAAACTTGTTGTCATTAAGAGTTACAATCCTTTCATTAATTTAAGTCCTATTCCTTTCTATTCCACGTCAGGGATTAGTCCAGGGGAATCCCACCATTCTTGGACTTCAAAGTTGTGGATACTTCGGGATTGGAGATTGTGTTGATCTTAGTAGGCTTATGTCGCCGCGCGTCGCCTCAACCAATCCTCCAATACTACCCTGACAATTTTCTTTTCTTTTATTAAACACGGTCTCAAACCCTCGGCCTGGAAAACAAATGAGCACACCGTCCTCGCGGACTCAGTTGCTTGAAACATCAGGCTAACATTTAATCATATAACCTAGCGGTTTTAAATTCATATTATCGTGACCCAGCCGTTATTGAACCACATGTGCCTCCACATGGTATGACCACATCTTTCGTCGTTCAACCCGAAGATATTGGCTCCCAGTACCACGCGTTGCAAATCATTCATTTCATGCGCACTTATCACAACAGGGTAACTGTGTACCACCTAGGAAGGGAAACTCCAATACGGGTTCCTTCCGACAAACCTACAGGTTGCATGCCCGACCTGTATCCCAGTCATCCTTAACGTGACACATGATCCTTTTCAGGATCCAACTCAAACCACATCAATTCTCATGATGTAGTTCTTTCGTTAAGTCTTTAATTTGCATAATCAGCAACACTTAGTATAGACTCTCATATATATTATTCATATGCATATATACTCGTATTTATGCCTATTTCAACTCCCAAACCCTAACTTTCAAATCCACCGCATCAATTTGATGCTTAAACCTTATTTTAGTGGGAATCACAAAGACTCTCTTTTTCAAAATTAGCCAAAATTAGGGTTCTTTATAACAAAGAATATAAAATCAAGAATTTCAATAATCTCGTATGAAACCCCAACAGCAAAAAGAAGGATTTCGTTACCTAATCGAGCTCTCTCTCTTGCGTATGCAAGGCTTTATCGTGTTTTATTTTCAGAAAGGATGTTTTAAGGCTCCTGAAAAGATCAAATTTCATTTTCGTATAAAAAACGCTAAGACCATGTCAAGAACGCGAAGAACATTAAGAACGCGAAGAACACGAAGAACGCCAAGAACATATTTTATCTTGAAATTTCGGCAGAGTTTCCCCTTATATCGGGACATATTTCTTGGAAAATTTTGGTAGAGTTTCCCATTATATCAGAAGATATTTCTCAGAAAATTTCGGCAGAGTTTCCCTTTATATCAGGACATATTTCTTGGAAAATTTCGGTAGAGTTTCTCCTTATATCAGGACATATTTCAAAATAAAAACAAAAAGAGTTTCCTCTATAAAATCAATTGAGAGGAAAACAACAACGAAGCTGAAAGAAAATACTCAAACAATAGGAGATGAAGAATCGGTAGACACCACGCATCTTAGGTGAGTGAATGTGTGACGAATCACAGGGTTCACTAACGTGCATAGACGCCCGCACCTAAGTAGGGTATTACACAGATTTCTCCATCAAAATAACTATAAAAGCATAATTGAAAGAATAGAAACATAAGCGACGGAGAATCGGTAGACACCACGCATCTTAGATGAGTGAATGTGTGACGAATCACAGGGTTCACTGACATGCATAGCCGCCTGCACCTAAGTAGGGTGTTACACAGATTTATCCTCGAACCAAAACAGAAAATGAATCGAAAAGAAAGTTGAATAAAGAACAAAGCTTGTAAGACAAGAGGATGAATTGAAATCCTAGCTTACGAAACAAAGTAAGAGAGGATCATACCTTTCTCCTCCTCGTTCTCCCCGCAACGCTTCGCTAGTGCTCCTCCCTCGCCTCCCACTCCTCCTCCCGACCTCTCGACCCTAACCCTTGGGGTGGTGTGTTAGTGGAAATCGTAGAGAATGATTGGGTAGGGGGGTCTATTTATAGGCTCCAGACCTTAACCATGGTTTAGCGGCCCACGGTTTTGGCCCATGATTTTAGCCAAAACTTATCCCAAACTGGGAGCTTAAGTTAGAACATTCTAGAGGATTCTAGATTCGCTAATGATGCTTAATTAACATTAATCGTGATTAACTTTCACTAATCACAATTTAACTTTCGCGACTTACGCTCATCTTTTGCTAACTATTGATTAGTGTTTGCTAATGATCATCATATAATCATGTTTAATTAATCTTAATGACAGTCATTATGGGTTAATGACGTCTTAACCTTTCTTACTTCTCTTTCTTCCGAAAATCATAACAAATCAAAACGAAGTCCAATTCACACGAAATAAATTTCGTTGATTTCATCTTGACGAGTCGGATCTTATTATATAGGATCCGAGATATGCCAAGTTCAAGGCTTTACAGATCGAGGACCCATCTAGCACTGTCAAATGATTGTCTAGATGTGATCTCCAGCATGAGTGGGAGATGGCAATCCTATCTCTAAAGGTTGATATCTGATCGACCTCTTGATGTAGATCCTCTGCATGGGAATAGAGATTCTGAGGTGTCAGATAAGTTAGGTCAAAGAGTTTACTTAACGAGATCGAGATAACTAAAGATCTATGTCGTCACGATGTGGGCATGCATCCTTTGACCTAAGACAGATGTGTTGTTATATGTCTGAGTATGTACATTTGGCATATCAATAGGTTGATGGCCTAATCAAGGTCTATATACTGGCGAGCTGGTGTGCATGCAAGGGCATATGAGTGATGCGATCTCTCAAAGGGATCATACATGTTCACTATCAAACTGGAAGACATGAGCTCACTCATGAGGTATTAATATATATATTAACTTCCATGCATGGTCGTCCTGCTTTGGAAGTTTGACAGAATTTATAGGTATGATATATGCCTTTGGAAAGCGTATGATCGATACCAAGTCCTGATGACTAAATGAGAATCTTAATGATAAAACCCTAAAGAAGACAATCTATTAATTTTAGGTCTTCCAGTATGCAGGATGTACATGTATTGGGAATGCCCGAGGGTGATGTGATCATAAACGATTGTATACCCATGATGCTTCCATTTCGAGAGAGTGATGAAATAGGTCTGGATTCTTAATGATAAAACCATGATGACTATATGAGAATCTTAATGATAAAACCCTGATGAAGACAGTCTAAAGCGATCTTAGACTTAGGGTTTATTTTAGGTCTTCCAGTATGCAGGATGTACAGGTATTGAGAATGCCTGAGGGTGATGTGATCATAAACGATTGTATAACCATGATGCTTCCATTCCGAGGGAGTGATGAAATAGATCTGGATTTTAGTGACCCCTCTCAGTAGAGAGAAGTGATCTAATCTTGGTCCAAGGGTTGGACATTTGTCTGAATGAGATTCATATGCAATGGGAAGATTAGATCTACGGACTTGATTTAATCAAGCATCTATGAGAGGTCCCTGAGATTTGGATTTGAGATATGATCTCAATATCCAAGTCGCTATACAAGGAACGTACAATCGTTTTGTCCTTATATCCAAGTATCTACGGAGCAAGCACACTATTCTTGAAGGAGTTCAAGAATAATTCCTTTGATGAATTATGTATCCAAGCAACAAGATATTGATAATTAAATGAGATTTAATTATCAAGAATAATATGAATGAGATTCATATTATGAGAATGATTATCCAAGATAATTAAATGAGATTTAGTTATCAAGGACATGCAGAATGTGGATAGTACTATCCATGCTATCCATAATATCAATGTATATTATAAATATGATTTATAATATATTGGAGAGAGGTCATTGGTAAATAATAATTACTAATTGATTGTTGATGTGAATTGGATTCACATTGGGCAATTAATTGGAAATGTAATTTACATTTTACTTTGGGTTGCAAATGTAATTCACATTTTTTCAATAGCATGATTGAAATATTCACTAATTAATTTAGAATTAATTTAGTGAATATATTTGCAATAAATGTTGTTGCAAATAATTAAAAGATAATGAGATTTATCTCATAAAAAAAGAAGATAAAACTCACCCAATAAAGAGGTGACGCCACCCTTGAATTGTTCAAAGGTGACCCCCTATCTTTTTAGGAGGTTATTTTCCTCTTTATTATCTTGTGTTGATTTTTTATTAAGTTAAATTATGTTGATGATAATGAAATATATATTTAATTTAATGTAATTAATAGTTGTTGCTTTATTAAAAAACAGTGATCATGGCCATTGATTAAAAACACAAATCAATCTAACCGTTGATTTTGTGTATCTCATGGATTGTAATCCATGGACTTTCAAACTACTATATAAGAAGGGGCAACCCTAGCCCTTCAAAATACACATCTAATCTCTCTCTCTCTCTATCCTCATTCTCACGCCCCATCTCTCTCTCTATGTGTGGCCGTCCACCTTGAGTCTTGAGAGAATTACAGTCGTCGCTACGATGTCATATTGTCGCCTCGATTGCTCATGGATCTCTGTCTTCCTTGGTGCTTCTTGCACAAATGGAAGACATCAGATTTTGTTGGATGAAATTAGGAGATTCATCGCTTGGATCTTCATCTTGGATTGCGGGAAGCACGCATCTCATCATCGTGCCCGCAAGTACCTTCTTCGTAGATCGGACTTTAGTCAGCAGGATCTCTTACTTTAGAGATTAAATGATCGCAATCACACTTAAAGTGGTATTTCTATTACTCTGTGGTTAGATGAAACGATACAAGAAATGTTCTTGATCATATGGTTTCATCATATGATTTATTTTTTTTTAAATTCCGTTGCACCGAGCAACTAGTGCGACTAGTCATTCCGATCGCATTGGATGCAATCATCACGCTTCTGTGATGCGCTTAAATATTTACCGTATCATTCAAGCGATATCAGAGCCTAAGGTTGGAGGTTTTGGATATTATCCATAAACCCAAGAAGATTTGGGCTCGTTGGGGTTCGTGAAAATTTTTGTCGCAGTTCAATTTTCGCATTCCTCTTTTGTGATATTTTTTCAGCCCTGTTTAAAATATTTAAACATTAATTTATCCCATATATTATGTTCATCATTAAATAAGGAAAATTTGGAATTTGAGTTTGCGTAATTTGGATTCTGTTTGCTCAAGATATGACTGTTTTAATGACCATATGTCCATTGTTTCGGGGATGACGGTTAGAGACATAATTAAGATGTTAATTACTATTCTAAAATACCTGAAAATACGTGTTAATCACATAGTTTATGTTTTAAATCAAATTATCAATCTCTGAAAATTGATTTTTCTTAATTTGGATTTAAAATGAAAGAGATATGCTAATTTTAATTGGTGATGGTCACTCTTGAAAATTACATACTCAATCATGAACCTTGTGATGGTCATTTAAGAATCTTGTGAAATTAATGGTAAATTTCTTAGAATAATTATGGATAATATTTGAGAAATATTAGAGCAATAATTGTTCCCTTAAATTACATTGCCTCAACCAATGAATGATTATATTAGATCTAGATCACCAATTGGTTACTTGATACACTTTCATCAAACTTGTTACTTGAATAGGATTTGGGAATTTGTCTAGAAAATTTCTTTAAAATCAAAATGATTTTGATTATTACTATACGGTATAATTTCGGTTGAAAAATCGTGCAAAGTGATTGGCTCGACATTATTTTTTCGCGAGGCGGATATGGTGCCTAGTCGAGGAGCATTGGGGTAGCAGGTTACACCGTGTGTGGTCTATCCCACTCCTGTTAGTATTGGTCATGACAGTGGGTACGAAATGAATGATGCCTAGGAGATCATGATGTATTTTATAATTATTAAAATTCGAATAATACATACTTTGAGATAATACCACTATTTCAAGTAACAATGAAGTTTGATGATTGAATTGGATTGATAATTGATTTAATGAGATTAATTAATTATATTCAATTGAAATACTCTATTATGAATAGATGTGTATTTTCCTTGGAAGAATTAATTACATGAATGTGATTCATGATAATTAATTATTGAATTTGAATAAGAGGCGGAGCATCATACGAGTGACATCCATGGTCTCCCGTCAAGGTGAAGGTTTCCGTCGCCAGGCTTTGTATGTAGGAGATGCATGCCGGTAGTGACAGCTCCTGCATGCAAGCGCATTTGGATCGGGTTCTTTGTTTCTCAAAAGAGTAAGGCCGTATGCGTAGTGACTCCGGTATTGGTTCCTCGTATTATTGGAGTGATATTGGATTACGCATAGCGGGTACTGTTCCTGTTGATGGTTGGTTCAATTAGCAACGAGTAAACATCATCTTAGGGGTGGTAGGCTCGGGTGTTAAAGACCGGATTGGGAAATGCAAGTTGTACTTGTAAGGTGGAATGGATTCCCGCTTCTTTTTATCTAAGTTACAGTTTCTCATATTATTGGGATGTAACAAGCACAAGAAAGGAGATCCCAGATCTTGCTAGAGATATAACGGTAAGTATATCTCTTACTTTAAAAGTGATTAAGGGAATGAACTTTCAAAGTCGACAAGGCAATACTAATTTGATTAAAAATTCCTTAATCAAAGAATTTAATTTGTATATATAATTCTTTATATGTTCTAATATAGTGCATTCTTAATTTCAGACAGTGAAGTCCATGAACCCTCTCAGTAGGCTTCTGGAGGTCAACCAGTTGATCAGACCAAATTATTCAGATTGGAACTGTAATTTGGAACTTGTTCTCTCAATTAAGCGCATAAATTATGTACTCGCAGAGGACAAGCATGAAAGCTCTAACACGAAGGAAGAAAAGCAATATAATGACAAGTATAATGAAGATCAGGTCTTGGCTAGATGCTACATCCTGGGTTCACTCTCTAATGTTCTTTAAAAGCAACACGTGGTGATGAGCACATGCTAGGAGATAATGTAGAATCTAAAATATATATTTGGTGACATAAACCGCACTCAGCATTATAATATTATGAAAGAACTCGTTCGCTGCAGGATGCAGGAAAAGACTTCAGTTCGAGAACATGTACTCAAAATGTTTGGGTACTTGTCTGAGCTGGAGACCCTTGGGGCAAATATGGATGCAAACATGCAAGCTAACTTCATTCTACTGTCTTTTCCCAAGTCTTTCAATAATTTTGTGATTTCATTCCACATGAACAAGTTGGACTTGACCAACGCGGGACTTCTTGCTGCATTAAAGCTTGCAGAAGACGTAATGAAGAAAGATGGTCCTTCTGGCAGTGCAATGGTTGCACAGATCAAAGGAAAATGCGGTCGGAAGCATGGTTCTTGGAAGGACCCAACCCGGAAGAGAAAGAAGAAGAATCAAGGAGTTGGCTCATCTTATAATGCTTCTACACTGATAACATCGAAAAATATCAATGTCTGTCACCACCGCAAGAAGACGGGTTACTCGAAGTGTAACTGTCCAGACTACCTGAAGTCAATCGACAAAGGTATACCGCAACATGTATGAAATCTACTTTCATCATTGAAAATAGTTTTCTCGTTGAACGAGAAGGTAGTTGGGTAGTAGATTCTGGTGCTTCTGTTCATGTATGCAATGTGTTGCATCTGTTTTAGGAAACTAGGAATCTTAATGAAGGGGAGATAGTCATCCAGATGGGATCTGATGCAACAGTTGCAGCAGTCGCCATTGGGACCTACAGACTATCATTATCCAGTGGGAGAGTCCTCGTACTTAAAGAGTGTCTTTATGTTCCAGATGTTAGAAGGGACCTTATATCTGTATCTAAGCTTGTAAGAAATGGATATTCGTTCTTATTCTGTAATAAACTTATCACAAGTCGTTATGATAAATATATTGCGGATGGTATTCTGACTTCTGGTGGACTCTATGAATTGTGCATTGATGAATCTGTCATGAATGTTAGTACCACTAATAATAATAAAAATTCTAAAAGGACCAGGGAAGATGATTCTACTATGATTTGGCATCAAAGACTTGGTCATTTATCTGTTGATAGGATCACTAGATTGATAAATGATGGACCCTTAGATTTTCTATCGGTCTAATCTTTACCTGCCTGCGAACATTGTATTCGAGGTAAAATGACTAGGATGCCTTTCCATAACAAAGTTACACGATGCAAGGTTGTTCTTGACCTAATACATACTGATGTATGTGGTACCTTCAGTACCGCGACAAGAAATGGATTTCGTTATTATTTGACGTTTATATATGATCATTCGTGATATGGGTTTATCCTTCTATTGCATCATAAATCTAAAACCTTTGAAAAATTCAAAGAGTTCAAGGCTTTGGTTGAGAGCAAAACAGTTAGGAAGATTAAACGGATTCAATCTGACCAAGGTGGTGAGTACCTCTCGGATTAATTCAAGGAATACCTCAAAGAGAATGGAATTGTCTCCAATCTCACTCCTCATGGAACTCCCCAACTTAATGATGTTGCTGAAAGATGCAATAGGACTATCGTGGATATGCTCCGTTCAATGATGAGTAAAGTACATCACCTCTTAGTTTCTGGATATATGCAATAGAGACTGAAATATATATCCTGAGTAAGATTCCTATCAAGTCCACACCTAAAACTCCCCATGAGCTTTGGTATGGTACCAAACCTAGTGTAAGACACTTAAGGATTTGGGGTTGCTTGGTCCATGCGAAAAACGTGGACATAAGTAAGCTAGAATCTCGTACTAGAGAGTGCTACTTCATTGGGTATGTTAGAGATGGTATTTGATACCAGTTCTATGACCCTGAGACTCAAAAGGGATTTGTCTCTAGAGATGTGAAAATTCTTGAAGATGACTTCCTTAGGAGTCAAGATAAAAATGAAATAAAGGAACTCATTGAATCTCATGAGGATACTAGGCTTCCTGAACCAAGAACTAAAGAAGTAAATGAAAATGAAACGCCTGTACCTCTTCGAAGGAGTTCGAGGGTGGTTGCACCACCTGAAAGGTACGGATTCCATGTGTTAGTTGAAACTGATAATGATCCAGCTTCATTTGATGAAGCATTTGCGGATCAAGACATGCATAGATGGATGTTAGCAATGAAGTCAGAGATTGACACCATGCATAAGAATAGTGTATGGACCCCAGAGGATCTACCTAAAGGGGTAAAACTCATTGGGTGTAAATGGGTCTTCAAGAGAAAAAGGGGGCCTGATGGGAAGGTAGAGACCTTCAAAGCACGACTCCTAGCCAAGGGTTGCACACAAAGAGAAGGCATCGATTACAATGAGACGTTCTCTCATGTGTCTATGCTTAAGTCCATTAGGGCACTTCTAGCTATAGCTGCGTATCTTGACTACTACATCCGATAGATGGACGCCAAGACGTCTTTCCTCAATGGATACCTCGAGGAGGATATCTATATGGAGCAGCCCCAGGGCTTCATAATAGAGGAAGAAAAAGTATGCAAGCTAAAGAAATCCATCTATGAGCTCAAACAAGCTTCTTGTATCTGGAACATCAGATTTGTCAAAATCATAAAGAGTTGTGATTTTGTTCAGAATCCTGATGAGCCTTATGTGTACAAGAAGCTTAGTGGGAGCGTCATTGTGTTCATCATGCTTTACGTAGATGATATCATTATCATTGGGAATGACACAGGAATAATGACCAATGTTAAGATTTGGCCATCCCATACCTTCGAGATGAAAGATCTTGGAGAAGCCTCTTATATCTCAGGTCTGAAGCTGTTCAGAAACAGAGAAAAGAGGATTTTGGGACTGTCACAACATTGGTACATTAATAAGATCTTGGAATGTTTCCATATGGAGAATTCCAAGAAAGGCTTCCTTCCTTTGAGACATGGTATCCATCTGTCTAAAGGAATGGCTCCTCAAACTGTCGAGGATAAGTAAGCCATGGCTGGATGCCCTTACGCGTCAACTATGGGAAGTATAATGTACGCCATGATGTGCACAAGGCCAGATATCTGCCATGTAGTGGGAGTGGTAAGCCACTACCAATCCTGCTATGGAGAACAACACTTGAATGCAGTAAAGAACATATTTAAATATCTAAGATAGACGCAAGATTATATATTGGTCCATGGAGATGGTGATATCCAAGTATTGGGATATACAGATTCTGAATTCCAATCTGATATTGATGATCTAAAGTCGACATCGTGGTTTGTTTTCTCGTTGAACAATGGTGCTATGAACTGGAAAAGCAAGAAGTAGGACACTACGATAGATTCAACAACAGAAGCTGAATACATAGCCGCATCAGATGCTGCAAAGGAGGCTGTGTGGTTGCGCAAGTTCATACTGGAACTTGGCATAGTTTCCTTTGATACTCTCATCTCATTGCTCTACGATAACATGGGAGCCATTGCTCAGGCGAAGGAACCCATGTGGCATCAAAAGAGCAAGCACGTGAATAGGAAATACCACATCATTCGGGAGATTCAAAAGCATGGTGACATCGTCATCACTAAGGTGGACTCTACCATCAATGTTGCTGATCTTCTTACCAAACCTCTGACACATAAGGTTTTCGACCAGCATGTAATGACTATGGGTTTATAGATTGTACCTGAATGGTTCTGAGGGCTAGTGAGATATTGTTAGCCATGTGAGCCCATGGTGAACCATTCCTACAATAAAATGTTATTGTAATGTTTGATATATCAATAAAAATTATTGGTTTATTTCACTCCCTATCTGAAATTAAGTGAATGAATGCACTATAAGGTCCCTTTGTACAAATAGGGTTATGTACCATGGTTGTCTTGACATCATAAAGCTGTTGATTCAATTGTTGAATCATAGAGGCTGGTGTTTGGATGAATATCTAAAGAGTTAGATTGACGACTCATCAAGCACCGTCAAATGATTGCCAAGATGTGATCTCCAACCTGAGTGGGAGATGACAATCCTATCTCTAAAGGGATACATCTGACCGTCCTCTTGATGTAGGTCCTCTGCACAGGAATAAAGATTCGAAGGTGTCAGATAAGTTAGGCCAAAGAGTTGACTTAACGAGATCGAGATAACTAAAGACCTATGTCGTATGCTGTCACAATGCAGGCATGCATCCTCTGACCCGAGATAGATGCGTTTCTATATGTCTGAGTATGTACATTTGGCAGACCAATAGGTTGATGGCCTAATCAAGGTCTATATACTGGCGAGCTGGTGCGCATGCAAGGGCATATGAGTGATATGATCTCTCAAAGGGATCATACATGTTCACTATCGAACCAGAATACACGAGCTCACTCACGAGGTATTGGTATATATTACATTCCATGCATGGTCGTCCTGCTTTGGAAGTTTGACATAATTTATAGGTATGATATATGTTTTTGGAAAGCGTATGATCGATACCAAGTCCCGATGACTAAATGAGAATCTTAATGATAAAATCCTAAAGAAGACAGTCTAAAGTGATCTTAGACTTCGGGTTTATTATAGGTCTTCCAGTATGCAAGATGTACATGTATTGGAAATGCCTGAGGGTGATGTGATCATAAACGATTTTATAACCATGACACTTCCCTTCCGAGGGAGTGATGAAACATGTCTGGATTTTAGTGACTCCTCTCAATAGAGAGAAGTAATCTAATCTTGGTCAAAGGGTTGGACATTGGTCAGAATGAGATTCAGATGCAATGGGAAGATTAGGTCTACGAACTTGATTTAATCAAGCATCTATGAGAGGTCCTTGAGATCTAGATTTGAGATATGATCTCAATATCCAAGTCGATGTACATGGAACGTACACCCTGTCCTTATCTCCAAATATCTACGGAGCAAGCACACTATTCTCGAAGGAGCTCAAGAATAATTCCTTTGATGAATTATGTATCTAAGCAATATGATATTGATAATTAAATGAGATTTAATTATTAAGAATAATATGAATGAGATTCATATTATGAGAATGATTATCCAAGATAATTAAATGAGATTTAATTATCAAGGACATGTAGAATGTGGATAGTACTATTCATGTTATCCATCATATCAATGTATATTATAAATATGATTTATAATATATTGAAGAGAGTTCATTGGTAAATAATTTTTACTAATTGATTGCTGGTGTGAATTGGATTCACATTGGGCAATTAATTGAAAAAATAATTTACATTTTATTTTGGGTTGCGAATGTGATTCACATTTTTTTCAATGGCATGATTGAAATATTCATTAATTAATTTGGAATTAATTAGTGAATATATTTGAAAAAAATGTTGTTGCAAATAATTAAAAGATAATGAGATTTTATCTCATAAATAAAGAAGATAAAACTCACCTAATAAAGAGGTGTCATCACCCTTGAATTGTTCAAAGGTTACACCCCATCTTTTTAGGAGGTTATTTTCCTCTTTATTATCTTGTGTTGATTTTTCATTAAGTTAAATTATGTTGATGATAATTAAACATATATTTAATTTAATGTAATTAATAGTCATTGCTTTATTAAACAACAATGATCATGGCCATTGATTAAAAGCACAAATCAATCTAACCGTTGATTTTGTGTTTCCCATGGATTGTGATCCATGGACTCCCAAACTACTATATAAGAAGAGGAAACCCTAGCCCTTCAAAATATACGTCTAATATCTCTCGCTCTCTCTCTCTCCCCCCCATTCTCACGCCCCATCTCTCTCTAAGTGTGGCTGTCCACCTTGAGTCTTGAGAGAATTGCAGTTGTTGCTACGCTACCGTGTTGCCGCCTCGATTGCTCGTGGATCTTCATATTCCTTGGTGCTTCTAGCACAAGTGGAAGATATCAGATTTCGTTGGACGAAATCAGGAGATTCAACGCTTGGATCTTCATCTTGGGTTGCGGGAAGCACGCATCTCATCATCACCCCCGTAAGTGCCTTCTTCGTGGATCAGACTTGAATCAAGAGGATTTCTTACTTTAGAGATCAAGTGATCGCAATCTTGCTTCAAGAGGTATTTCTAATACTATGTGGTTAGATGAAACGATCCAAGAAATGTTCTTGGATCATATGGTTTCGTCATATGATTTAATTTTTTTTAAAATTCCGTTACACTGAGCAACTAGTGCGACTAGTCACTCCGATCACATTGAATGCGTTCATCACGCTTCCGTGATGCGCTTAAGGATTTTCCGTATCCTTCAATCTAGACATATACGAATTTGGACCGTCAATCTCTCATGACTAGTCGAATCAAAATTGGCTCAGTAAATGCAACAATAATGTTTTTGTACACTGCAAGATGCCCATACAACTTGTTTCCACATGATTTTCGGAGTTGATTGCGAGCACCACTCCATGCCAATACAACATGCGAGAGACTATTCAAGAATATAGGACACACTTGTGTTATATAAAAAGAATAGCATGATATATAGGTAAATAAAAAAAGTAAACTACAAAAAGTCTTGGAACTATACACTTGATTTCATTATTGAATAGTCAAGGACTACATTGAGATAAATCTTAAAGTTCAGGTACCAGATTGTTACCTTTCAAAGTTCTGGTACGACATTGAAATCAGATGTATATGTTTGGGATGTTTTTGTAATTTACTCAGAAAAATCCACCCGAATGCGAATGTGCCTACTTTTCGGAGTCTCAAAAGTCCAAAGTCTGAAAGGTACATTGAACCTGACCTCTTCACCATTCCGAAGGGCCAAATATCCCCGGCGGCAACATGACCATGAACATGACCACGGTGGCTCCCATTGATCCCACATTCCCCACCCAAACCAACGGACATCGCCGCCTCTCCTATCGTCCGCTTCTTGAACAGCTTCCAGTCCTTCCCCGATGGCTTCCACCTCCGCCTTCCTCACACGCCCCCTTCCTCACGTCCCCTCTCCATCTACATCTTTTCCTCGCCGCCTCCCGCCTCCTTCCTCCATCGCCATCTCTTCCTCCCCCTTCACGGAGAAGGACTCCCTCAGCAGATACCACAGGGACAGCTGGGTCTACTCCTCCCATCCTATCTCCTCCCCTTGCTGCTCCCAATCCCCCGCCTCCGACAGGTGAGCGAACTGACAGTTATAACACTTTTCGAGTCTGCAGATCATGATCGCATCGTCTGTTCCTGCAGGGAGAGAGATATTGCTCTGCAGCTTCCCGAGCTGAAGAGGCTGCTGGAGGTTCTGAGGGAGAAGAGACGGTCTGCGGGGAAAGAAGGCGGCGGTCCCGGGAATGTGGTGCTGGTCGGGACGGGACCTGGCGACCCGGACCTTCTGACGATGAAGGCTGTGCGAGCGCTCACCTGCGCGGACATTGTGTTGTACGATCGCCTCGTGTCTAACGATGTGCTCGATTTGGTCGGGGACGGAGCACGGCTGCTCTACGTAGGGAAGACCGCAGGGTACCACAGCCGCACACAGGTTGGGAAATATTTCGAGTTAATGTCTTTTACATCTTCCTCTCATTCTGTTCTTATCTTATATGATATCCACCAACTTCATGTTATAATTAATTAGCTCACGGCAGTGGTGACTGGTGTTTTTCCTTTATGCTCGTAGGAGGAGATTCACGAGTTGCTATTGAACTTTGCTGAAGCAGGTGCGAACGTTGTCAGGCTCAAAGGAGGTGATCCACTGGTTAGTGTTCCTTTCTGTAGCTATCTTGATCTAACTAGTCATTTTAGCCGCCTGTCCGTTTGAATATGTTCATGGACTTTTTTTCGATGTTACATGCTACGGACATAAATCAATAAAATCCCTTATTGTGGTAGGGGAAGATCTATTCAGTTACGAGGGCGTAATCCCCGTGCTAGAGGAGGCAGACGTTAGCGTGGCTCATGCACTTCTTAAAAAACTAGGATGCGGAAGCGTAATATTAAAGAATAGAATAAACATGAAGAACATCGAGATTTTTACGTGGAACCCTACTTCTTAAGTAACAAGATGAAATCACGGGAGAATGCCTCAAAGGACTTGTGTTTTCTATTCATCTTTCTCATATGATAGACTGATATAATGGATGTGGGGCTTCTTGTATAGCCCCCACCGAGTCTTCGAGTCCCACAAATAGTAGATGTGAGACTAAACCATTGGATGTGGTAATTGGACCCTGTAGGGATCCAATCACCCATCATTACATGCGACACATATACTCCAACACTCTCCCTCAAGCTAGAGCATGCAATGCGCATCTTTGACAAATAGAAAGAACTATCAAACTCACAATACATGGCACTACATACAATATCAACTCAATGCATACTCTATTGTTGGTTGCTTGGTGAGGAGGAACCAAAGGTCTGGATTGTGAGTTGTATTGATTATCCTCGTCGGAGAACATGTGCTCGGTACTGCGTCTGTCAGAATCACCGAAACTGAAATGAGTCTCCTCCTCGTGGAGAACTTTGGCCCGCAACTGCTCCATCTCTCTAAAGGGCCGAACTGGAAAAATACGTGGAAACATCCTCATTGGAGTCCATGTTGCTGGAGAATGTAGTCTGAAATGCTACTCATAGAAAAACTGGGTCTCTCCCATACTGGCTCGGAGAATGAGATCTCTACTCCAAAGCCCCTATGAAACCCCATGAAAATCCTAACCCACAATGGCTTAGATACTGAGATCTCTACCCTGGAGTCCGTATGGATCACATGAAAATCGTGAGACCAAAAAACAAAGATGGGACTACACAAATAATAATCGCATACATGCGCGCATCAAAGTGTAGACTCAGAACCAATCTGAATGTTGAGTTTGAATTTGAACTGTAGAGTCTGACAACTGGCTTGACATCTGGACTGGAGAATCTGAATATGAGTCATATAACTGTACACAATACTTCCCCTTTCTCCCATATTTGTTAGAATACAATGACATCGACAAAGTTGGGAGAAGACATGAAGATGGAGAAAAAAATGAATAAATTACATAAGCTAATCTCAAACATTTTTTGACTTTTCTTCTCGTATTTTTTTTTCAAATCATTTTTTCTTGCTTAAGGTTTTGTTGTATGCACTTTTTCCAAAACTTTTATTCTTTCGCGTACGAATTTTTCTTTTTTTGGTACGCACATCTTTTTTTTGTAGAACACGATCCAACTTGGGCCCAAAAATCCACGCAGCCTAATTGGGCTTACAAAGCTGGGCCCTTTTTTTCTTTTGACCCTTCTCTTCCTCTTTTTTTAGAAATCTCGGACCACGTGGGCCCAAAAATATCACATTTTTAATTTGCAGTAGCTGAAACAGGTCCATTGGGCAGGAATTTTTTAACCAAACAAAAAATGTTGATTATTTAAGGTTCCCCAAGGGAACATTTTCTCATCACTTCATCTGTTCCATCTCTAGAAACCGATGGATATCGCGCCGCCTGTGCGAGAGAAGAGGACGACAATGTGAGAGGGAGACACCCATGCGATGGGTATCCTTGGTGCAGGCTCTTGTGTGGAGGAAAGAGGGCCTCCACCTGTTTGAGGAGTGCCACCAAAGGAGGCTGCACACGGAGTAGCGTTGCGAACTCGATCTGGAGCTCTCGCATGGGGATCTGGAAATCATCGGAAGGGCACTTGGATATGAGGTTGCGAGGATCTTCGCTTGGAGCCATATGAGGAGATGCTCAATGATGTATGATGCTACCAAGCTCCACAATGGGATTGCCTAGCGGTTTCTCTCACTGATGGTGGCCTGTATGTATGGAGGTGCTGCTGCACCCGAAGAAGAGGTTGTAGATAGCCTCACATGTGAGGGGCTTCTGGATCAGGGTGTTGTGCACCATTTGGAAATGTAAAGAGGGCAATGAGTCCATCTTCCTCTTCTTTGACCTTCATCTTCTTCGCCTCCTTAAAAAACAACAGTTCAAGGAACCCATCCTAGCAAAAGATGCTGTGCCGTAGCCATCCCATGCTGACAACAACGCGCCGATAACTAAGGTTGCAGATCGATGCCCATAAGTTTTTTTTCTGGAGAACTAGGATTCCATCATGAACCCTAAACTTTCTTGATGACGATCTTCAAAATGAGAATCTGATTTCCAGAATTCTGAATATGAAGTCATCACTTTTCTAGGGTTGCAAAAACCCTAAAAATTCTAGAACTGTTGTTTGTTGGTTACGCCTTAAATTAGGGTTTCATTGAAAACCCTAAAATGATGAACATGATCTTCAACAATAAATCTTCCAGAACGACGAAGAATCTAATCTCGACCAAATTGTGAATTAAGGTTTCAACAAAATCCTAAAACTGGATCTCGAATCTCGAACATAAGTAAAGAATATAAAAATCCCCAAGAATCGAACCCGCTCTGACATCGTGTTAGAAAACTAGAATGCAGAAGCGTAATATTAGAGAAATATAATAAACATGAACTTTGGGATTTTTACGTGGAATCCTACTCCCCAAGGAGCAGGATGAAACCATGGGAGAACACCTCAAAGGGCTTGTGTCTTCTATTCAACTTTCTCATCTGATACAATGGATGTGGGGTTTCTTATATAGCCACCACTGAGTCTTCAAGTCCCACAAATAGTAGATGTGGGACTAAACCATTGGATGTGTTGGACCATGGAGGGATCTAATTACGTATCACTACACATGGCTTATATATTCCAATAGCATTTATCACCGTCGTCTTGGTCATTCTGAGGATACATGCTATCGGTAGCATCAAGCATGGATATTCTGCATCTGCTTGTGTGGTTGAGCAGATTGAGCCTCGTGATAGTTCAACTCCTCCTACATATTCGCGACTACATGGCATTCTCTCCCGTATGCTTTTACCAGTTGTAGCAGGGCGGATATGACATAGTGGATCATGGATTATGGTGCTTCCCACCATCTATGTGGAGACAGAGCGTAGCCCAGTTCATACAGATACATCCTAGTAGATCGGTCATTATTGTGAACATGGTTCATTTACCTATTACAAGACAAGGGGATGTTCACTTGATGTCGTCTATGTGCCTGCAAAATGTGCAATATGCAGTTGTTTTTCATATTAATTTACTTTCTATTAGTTAGATCACTAAGGATCTGCATTGTCGTGCCATTTTCGACCCCTCTTCTCTTGTGTTTCAGGACATACTCACGGGCAGGGTGACTTGAAGTGGCCGTGAGCAAAGAGGACTATATGGACTGGTCCAGTGTCCATGTGCTGATGTCTTTACCGTTCCTACTAGATCAGTCTCGCTGTACATATGGCATCTTCGTTTTGGTCACCTTCCTCTCCAGAAGCTATGTCCTGTCCTCCTATAGATGCCCATGCATTCTACCTTCCAGTGCGAGGCTTGCCAGCTTGGGAAGCACCGCTGCTCTTTTTTGGTCTTCAGAGTCGCAACAATAGTTATTTATTTGAATTTGTCCATCTTGACATTTGGTGTCCAAGTTGTGTTCTTGATCAACATGGACACATATTTTATCCTGTAGCAATGGATGATTATTCGAGACTATCTTGGATTTTTTTGAAAAACAAGTCATTGGGCCTGTCATTAAATCTTTCATTGTTAAAATAAAGAATATTTTCTCTGCTAATGTCAAGTTTATTCGCTCTGAAAACGCTTTAGAGTTCTGCACATTACAACTTTTTGAGTTCTTTAAGCCTCTTGGAATCATACACCGGACCTCGTGTGCTTACACTTCTCAGCAGAATGGTGTTGTCGAACACAAACACTATTACTTACTTGATGTGTCCAAGACACTTTTGATCCCGAGTCGTGTTTCTTATTCTTTCTAGGGTGATGCGGTTCTTAATGCTCGCTACTTGGTGGAACAATATACCATCATCTGTCTTTAGGAGAGAAGGTCCCTTTCTTGATTGCGTTTCTCGAGAAGGATCTGTTCTCCCTTACTCCCCTAGTGTTTTGCTATATTTCCTTTGTTCATCATCTGACGCCTGATTATGACAAGCTCTCCCCTTGAGCTGTCAAGTGTGTCTTTGTAGGATGCTCTCGTACTCAGAAGTTGTACCATTGCTTCGATCTGGTTTTACAAAAACACTAAGTTAGTGCTGATGTCATATTTTTTGAGTATGTTATTTAGTTCTCTCGTACATGTGACAGATTGACTCCGTTCACTCTGAAGAGGAGGTATATGTGCCTACTCGGCTACTCCTCCTATAGCACTACCACCTTCAGTCCCACCACCACCACCTCCTCCACTACCACTCGCTCTTGTGGCTCCTCCATCGCAACCCAATACTCTAGCCCACTTGTTGCCACGCTTCTAAGTTTATAGGGCTCCAACGGTACGCCCTGCTCGTGAGACTTCCCCATCGTCTAACACACCTCGGGTATGTATTGAGCACATTGTTTCTAATGGTGGTACTAGTATTTATCCATGCAAAAAGCTACTTTACATAATGGGCACGTGTCCTCTCCAAGGTTTGAAAGAACGAAAGGCGGAACGAGGCGGTTCCACCAGAATCGAGGCGTAGCCTCAAGGCGGTCGAGGCGTAAGCCTCATTTTTTCCCAAAAAATTACTAATCTAACATATTCTAGTACATAAATCTTAAGAGAGCAATACAATAACACATATCTTGAAGCATAAAGCAAGTAAAAGGATTCTAATGCAATCCATCGTTGTCTTAGACCCGTAGACTTGCAGTGTACCGAATGTTAGAATTAAACACAAGACAAAATAGAGAGTACAAAACACAATAGGTTCCAACTTCCAGATTACAAATACTATTTCTAGTTCAAAAAGTAGAATGCCAATTGCCAATTCATGCTCTTATCTTGTAGACTCGTAAAGATCTTCTAATCATTGCCTTGAACTCTAACATCGACAACAAGAATATCATCCTCCGATTCACTACTGCTCATTGGATCATCCAATGAATCATCCATATAGTTTAAATTTTCTTCATCATCATCTCCATCACTAACATCATCTCCAATATGAATCTCGTCCTCATCAATATCAACCACATCTTTACCTGTATTATACAATACCATTGTTATTTGTTGGTATATTATATGTTTTATTCGAATGACATAAGTTTAACATCACATTTACCTTTCTTTCTCTTCTTCCTACGAGAATCATCTTGTTCTTCCTCTACTTCCTCAACATCCTCCTCCAGAGGAGTATTTGCATCAAGCTCATGATATGCATTGTATTTGCATGTCTGAAGCTCTGAAACCCACTCATCACCGGAATCGTCATCTTCCAAGCATAGGGGATCTTCTACAGTCTTTTCTTGACCTCCCTTCGCTTCATCTTCAAGTTGAACATCACATAAACCAAATCATTGAGTTTTGCTTGTGTGAGTCGATTTCTCCTCTTCGTATGTACCTACCCAATACACATGGTCATGCTTAGAACATATACAATTAGAAAATATGTTTATGATCTACTCAAGTCAAGATACTATATGATTAAATGAACTCCAATTGCGTTCACAACCAGATGCACTACATGTCAAACTCAAAATTTTTATGGCAAACTTGGTTAGCTCAGGAGTATCATCTCCAAAAGCCATCCACCAGTCAGCTGATGATGGTGATAAATCCATAATATATGGTTAAATTCAATAATGAAAAGCAAAGAATAATGGATCTAGATGATCAGAGATGTACATACCTGGACTCCTTTTCTTGCGTGTGTTCACATCATTGGAATATCCAAACAAGCCTCGTGCATTCCTGAAAGCATCTATCTGTAGATCTACTTTCTCCCTCTCCAATAGATCACTTATCAACCTATCCGTACAAGCATATAATCCAATTTTTATCTCTCTGTGTGTGGAAAATGAGGGTTCGTAGTGATATTGGGGATTGAGAAAGTAGGTAGCAACATGCAAATGCGTATGAAGTTGGCGATCCCACCTAGCATCCATGATGTCCCAAAATGGCTTGTATTTTTCTTCTTCATTGCCTAACGCATGCGCAATTTCCTCCTTGGCTCTGTCCATGGCTTCATAAATGAATCCCATTGGGGGATATTTTTCGAAATCAACCATCCTTAAAACCATGACCAAAGGTTTGGTTGTACTAATCACAAAGGCAACGCCGGGCCAAAAAAATTTGCGTCTCAAAATTGTGTTGCATGCACTTTGCCCTTGGGGCTTGGAAGAATAGGAGCTCCTCTTCCATGCATAGGAAGTAAAAATTGACTCGAGGGAGTCCCTAACAGTGATCAATCTCTGTAATGTTAAGAAAGCCGTAGCAAAACGGGTAACGGCAGGTCGGACCAAATCCCCCCCAATCTTTGCCCTGATCATGGACAAAACCCAACCATGTGCATAGATGCGTTGATTACTTTTTTGGCTTTTTTGAAAATGGAAGCATGCAAAGGCAATTTTAAAATGTCTTCTAGCATCAAATCAATGCAGTGGGCAGCACACATGGTCCAATATAAATGTTGTCTCTTCTCCATCAGCAATTTTCTAGCGGCTTTGTAGTTTGAGGCATTATTAGTTGTACCTTGTATGATGTTGTCTTCACCAGCCTCCTCAACTACATCATCGAGCAAAGAAAATAGTAATTGTGCACTCTTTGTTCTGTCTGATGCATCAATGGACTTCAAGAACCAAGTCCCAGTCGGATTGTTCACTAAAAAATTAATAAGTGAATGTCATTTTGTATCCGCCCAACCATCAGACATGATACTATAACATGTCTCTGCCCAAGAAGCCTTTGCCGCTTTCATCACATTGTCGATGTTATTCACTTCTTCCTTCAATATCCATGTTCTCAACTCGTGCGCCGTTGGAGGTTTCAATCCCCTCCCAAATGCACCAACAGAATGAACCATTGTTTGAAATGATGGACTATTTGCACAATTGAATGCTAATCTATTTTCAAAGAAAAATCTTCCAATATCACGACAAACACGAGTCCTCTCCTCTTTCTTACATGATGCATTCAATGTCATCTGATGTTGCTTCTCGAGGACGTTTGTAGTCCCAATACTGGGGCTTCCCGAGCTGGCCACACTAACAAATAAGCCCATATGACCCCTCACCTGCTTCACACTGCTAGATCCTCCTGTGCTTGTTTGAGGATCGTTACTTCCACGAGGTTCTTCCATTCCAAAAGCACCCACTCTACAAAGTTCCTCCATCTCTTCTACGGCTCTTCTATTTTTTTCTTCGTGCACTGCTAGCAAACACTTCATTTTATTGGCTACTTCAGCTGGAACTTTTGGGCATGCTTTAACATTTTTCCCAGTTTTGGCGAGGTGGTGCTTGAGTCTTGCAACTCCACCGGTAATTCTCTTAGCACAGAAATTGCATTGTACATAAACATAACCTTTGCCCCTCGTAGACTCGCCCATTTCAAGTTGGACACAGTATTTCCACCCAGTGTCACTTCGACCTCCTTCTAAATCTTTCATGCCTCTCTTCTTTGCTTTTGGCATTTATGAAATTTATTGCACAAAAAGCAAATACAAGTACAAACAATTTGTCATAAAGTTTGAAATTTGAATCACAGATTCACAACAATCACAATTCACAAATCACAAGATTCATAAATAACAAGATTCCCAACAAGCAAAGAAAACGAAAAAACCTAACTAAAATTAATGATTTTGAGTCACCATGGCAATGCTGGCATCTTCGTTGCATATCAACGCAAAAGTGAGTCTAGGATTCATTGCTCAACGCAAAAACTGATTTTCGTCGACACATCCACTTTCTCTTAAGTATCTTATGATAGTTAGGAGAAAACTAGTGTGCCGAATATGTTTTTTTCCAATGTACGACTGATTGAAACTGATTTAGCTTTTGCACTTGAAGTTATCTTTATGATGCATGCATTTAGTTTACCTATGCTTTGACGCTTTCCAATGAAATGTGTATCATTTTATAATTTTCAGATTGAAGGGTCAAATCCTACTTCTTGTTGGGAACAAATATACCGTAAAATACAAAGAAATACCAATAATGGTCTTGCTTCTAATATAGAATGTGAACTTTATGATGTTTGGTTTTCAAATCAAAAGATTTCTGAGCTTATGAGCTCTTATTCAGTTAACAACTAAGGCATAAAATCATACCTGCGAAATGGAGACGGCGACGCAAGAATCGCAGAGGGACTGAGGGAGGCGGCGATGGCGAGGGAAGAGGCGAAGACAGCTATGGAAGCTTGCAAGCTTCGAGAACCCAACAACAGAGTTGTCGCCGGTCGACTTAGCACTCGCCAACCTCAAGAACCGAAGCAATCGAAATGGGATTTAGGGCTTTTTGTAGGTTTTTCAGAGATAACAGAGAACCAGGTCGGGCGAAAGGGGTCCTCGAGTTTTCGGGCAGAAGAAACCTAATAACACGTGCGATGCACGTGACCCACATAAAATTTCAATCGCCTTGGCTAACGCCTTGCATCGCCTCAAGGCGCAACCGCCTCAGGGCGTTTTCCGTCAACGAGGCGCTCGCCTCGCAAGAAAAAGCCGAGGCGTACGCCTCAGAACCAAAATGGACCGCCTCGCCTCGAGGCGTCGCCTCGAACGCCTCGAGGCTCGTTTTTTAATTCCATGGTCCTCTCATGATGGTGGTTTACATGAAGAGGAGGAGGCATGCGATCTTGATGTGCCTATTGCTCTGCAAAGGCGAAGATGTACGTGTGCTACCTATCCTCTTGCAACCATGTCTTGTTGGGGCATCTCTCAGTGGATTTCATGAGGCTATCCATCGTGGAGATACCATGGATATACTAGGAGGCGATACAAGGCAACCAATGTCATCTTGTCATGGAGGAGGAGATGGTCGCATTACAATCATGCAGTAGACGGAGCATTGTTACAGCTCATATAAGAGCATATGTCATGGGATGCAAGTGGGTGTTCACAGTAAAGCACCGAGTAGATGACATTGTGGATTGCTATAAGGCTACAAGGCAGGGCTTGTGGCTCATAGGTTTATCTAGACGTATGGGGTGGACCCATAATACTTTATCTCTAGTTACTCGATATTCTACACTGCGGATTCTTCTTTCTGTTGCAGTGACACAGAATTGAGCCCTATATCAGCTTGATGTGAAGAATGCATTTCTCTATGATGACTTATAGGAGGAGGTTTACATGCAACATCCACCTGGGTTCACTGCTAAGGGGGAGTGCCAGAAGGTTTGTAGACTTCATAAGGCTATTTATGGCCTTAAGTAGATTCCAAGAGCATGGTTTCATAAGCTCTCTGACTTGATAAAGCACTAGGGGTTCATATGATCGACTGTTGATTTTTCACTGTTTATTCAGAGGACTCAGAGAGGTACAATTGCTATACTGATTTACATTGATGATATCATTGTTACAGGGGATGATGCATGCCATTCGAGCAACTAAAGATTTCCTTGGTTAGTAGGTTGTAATCAAGGACCTTGGTGATCTACATTATTTCCTTGGACTTGAGTTCATCAGGAATCAACAAGGTCTTATTATGACCAAGAGGAAGTATACTACTGATCTTCTCTCTGAGTCGGGTATGTCATATTGCAGGCCTGTCACTATTCCCATAAACTCGCGAATGAAGTTTTGTGATGATGACACATAGGAGGTAAACAAGATGAGGTATAGGGATTTCATTGGGAAGGTCCTTACCATGTTAGATATGTCGTTTGTAGTGAGCAGAGCAAGGTATGAAATATCGATATCGTATCGATATCGTATCAGTATGCTCAGAAAAGGATATATCGGGATATATTGTCGATATATCGATGGTATCAATGGAAATGTCAGAAATGACTCAAAAAATCATTTTTACTATTTTTTAGAAATTAAGATCATTCAAGATATTAAAAAACAAATAACCTACAAATACGCACTTATATCACACATATCGGTCATTTATACCCCATATATCGACGTATCGGTCATATCGAACATATCACTGTTAATATTGATGGCTCACTTATAGATATTGGAAATTGATTTAATCCAAGTTCTTATAACGTTAAATAATTTACAAATATACACTTAGATGACATATATAGATCATTTATGACCCTTATGTCATACATATCGGTCATATATAACATATCGTTGTTAACGTTGATTGGTGATTAATAAACATTGGAATTAGAATCAGAGTAGCTAAGTTAAGCACACTTAGAACACCTATTTTGCTCATGGAAGACAATGAATGGCATTGAGACGGGTCATTTCATTTGATTTGAAAAATGTACATAATGATTAATGAGACAATATTTCTTTGATATAAAGATTTATCTATTCACAAAAATAAATGAAAAAAAATGCAAATTAATGCAATATTGTAAAAGAGATTACCTAGTAACGAAAGGTTTAAAACCAAGAGTTTCGTGGAGGGTAAGGTAGGAAGTATCGATATCGATATTCTATCGGTCAATCTAGTTGAAAATGATGTAAAAAGTGATTTTTTTCATGAATTAAGATCATCATAGATATTAAAACAATCAATAACATACAAATAAACATTTATACGCAAGAAAGAGGTGTATTTGGTACACTAATACGCATTATATCGTATAAATCGCTAGCTGTTAATGCTGATTGCTGAGCTGACTGTTGAGATGTATTCGGGACCTGTGATTCTAACCTGATCAGCATTAGACTTGTTTTCATCTCTATTACCAAAGAGGGTGAAGTCCACTAATTGAAGAACCGTTGTATGCACCCTCTGTAACACCATACCCTTCCAGACGAGGGTCTCATTGCCCAGTCAATGAGCTTGGGGGGGGGGGGGGTCAAGGGAGAACATGTGCGCTCTACCTGCAGGGCTGTGGGGACAACGCCCCCGACTCAAAACAAGATATATAATTCGAACAAGATATATAATTCATGATGTGTTTTCATAATAGGAGTAGCAAAATAATTAGTGAAATCAAGCTTACAAGGGCAATATTGACATATATATAGATATCTGCGAAATATCAGAGATATCGACGAAATATCGGAGATATAGACGAAATATCAGCGTTATCGATCGATATTCGAGAAATTTTGTACTGAAACCTTTCAATTTTGAGCGATATGGCTCGATATGTCGATATATCGACCGTTATCCTAGAAAATGATATCTATATGAATATCGGTATCCACATCTCGTGGATGCCAATATATCAACGATATATCGCCGTTATATTGTGATATCATTGACTATGGAGTAGAGTGAGCCAGTTCATGGAGCAACCTAGACATGTACATATAGATTCTGTCTATATGATTCTGAGGTATCTGAAGACCTTTCCTGAAATTGATCTCTTATTTACCAGAGTAACACCCCTTGTCGTCACAGACTCACAGCTTGTACAGTTGCATATTATGCTGGATTCCCCAAGGATAGGAGGTCTATCTCTGGCTTTGTAATGTTCATAGGGAGCTCCTTGATGTCATGAAAGAGCAAGAAGCAGACGTTTGTCACCAGATCGGGTGCAGTCAGATTATAGATCCGTGACACATGAGAGTATATAGATGGTTTGGGTCAGATCTGTTCTGACTGACCTAGTCGTTTGAGGTACCTCTTCCCATGCACCTCCAATGCGACAACCAGACTACTCTTTTCATTGCTAACAACCTTGCATTCCTTGAGAGGACAAAGCATATTAAGGTAGACTGTCACCACATTCAAGACATGATTCGGAAGGGTTTCATCTCCATGACGAAGTAGGAAAAAAATGGAGCATCTATCGACATAATCTGACCACATCTGCATCCATCTATAGATATAGTAGTTTAGAGTAGATAGAGGGATTTCCTTTCACAGATTCTTGCAGCTTTGGCCTACTGACTAGGGCT
Organism: Ottelia alismoides; assembly: GCA_037367405.1. Classification (NCBI taxonomy): domain Eukaryota; kingdom Viridiplantae; phylum Streptophyta; class Magnoliopsida; order Alismatales; family Hydrocharitaceae; genus Ottelia; species Ottelia alismoides. The sequence goes on along the minus strand of JAZKJV010010011.1, from coordinate 41,215 downwards.
CTTTTTTCTAGATCCGAACTCGGCGTGGAACATGCTTCTTCCTCTGGAGTGTTCAAAAAAGAGATTTTAGGGTATTATGGTCGAAAGCCATCACCACAGACAGGGCCCGTCAGGGAAGGGGATCCTCCCCAACAGACGCCTGAATTTAGGGATTTGACAGGTCAGGAGAACATGCAACATGCATGTTCTTCAAGGCTCTGGCTAGAGCCTAGAGGGCCATTCAAGAGATGCTATTCCATGGTGAGCATGATTGATATCGATGCTCTAGCTTTAAGAGAGTATTGAGATATTAGTTATCTTTTCTTTATTTAATATATATATTTCTTTCTGTCTACATGATGTAGTTTAGGCAACATGTTTCTCCTCTTTTTAAGAGAACCTAGGGCCTCTTAAAAATACAACTCACTATTTTCTCTCCACAATTTTTTTATATAAGACATTGACATACCTGTTTGATGGAGTTATCATAAATTACTTAGTGAAAAAATGTGAAGGTCAACTTTAGTAGACATTGCCATTCATAATGAATACTCGTGTTAAAAGGTTGTGGATTGCAGATTTGGTAAGTTGACCAAAGGAGTTAGTAGTCTAACGAGATTAGTAGGCTGAGGCTATTAATTGACTGAATAAATGGGTTAGTCGACTGAAAAAGTGAAAATGCTGAAATTGCCATGACACCTTATTTTAACTATCGGAACTTGGGGAGTTGTCTGGTGAAAAATTAGTCGAGAGAGATGTCAATTAGTTGATTGAAATTAATTCAATATTAAATCCTGATTTAAAAGAGCAGATGCATAATTTCTTAAAGTTTACAATGCGACGCTCCTCATTCCGATCTCTTGATCTTGTTCTTCATCGCAACTTTATCGTTATTGAATAGATTCTTGATGTTTTTCATTGAGATCTTTGTAACTTGAGCTTGCATCTTGCATTCTCCATCAGTCTGTAAGAATCCATTTCATCTTTTATCAACAAATTCTTAGCTTGCTTCACATCTAAAGTACAAGCTAATACAACTGTGACTCCCCCTAGGATCCATATACTTGACAAACCGATTCTTTGCGAGGTGGTGGGTATCTTGCTTATCGGGGTGGGAGGGGCGCTTCTTAAAGTAGTGTTGCCTGCTATATTGTTTTTTTTTCTGTTGACTTGCATGCTTGTTTTTGGGGTTTGAGGCTCCCTGGAGATGTTGGTGCACAGATTTCTCTATGCGAACACCGACGATGCTCACACGATGCCTTAATGAAGCAATTCACAAGATATAAAATAAAACACATTAATTAATTTAATCCGGTGCGTACACCATTGCGTGTTTCCTCCTTTTTTGACTTAAAAAACACATTTTTATTGTTTATATCAATAATCTGTATTAAATAACCACTACTCGTGATCAAGAACATTTATAGGAAATAAAGAGTGGATGCAAACAATGGGAAGAATCTATAATCAAATTACCCAGCCGATGAAAAAAAAGAATACAAAACTGAATATGAAGTTGCCAATGAAGTGAAGCCTTCATGTAAAGGAACTCTTCTTGGAGAAATGGTGCCCCCTTAGTAACCATGGAAGGGACCTTGGAATGATGCTAAAGAATTGGTTGATCCGCTCCTACCAACAATGCATTTGGTGGTGATCGTCCTCATCAGCCACCTCCAAACGGAACGAGACCCAAGACCTTGACAAAGCTCACAAAGAACACTCGAGAGAGAGGGGGAGAAAGACAAGAGAAGAACGAATGTGTTTGTAACCTAGCCAACCTATGTTTATTGAATTTAGAGCACATGATTACAAAATGTAGGACAAAATCAAGAGACAATGACACTCGGAATACAAATGCAGCGAAGTGTTCTTAAAAAAACAAGAGCAGTTTAGACTAAAAAAAAAGAGCAGCTCTCACCCTTGTCCGTGCCTGGCACGGTGCGGCATGGAAGGACATATCGATATCGGTATCGATATCGGTACCATGTCAATACCGATATATCGCCGATATATCGGCGATATATCGACGTCATATCGCCGACATCGGGATTCAGCTCGCCTTTTTTGCCTGTCGATACCCGATATCGGACATATCGGTGATATATTGGTGACCTGTCGATACCGATATATCGCCGATATATCGGGATACGGCCTTCCATGCGGTGCGGTATGCACATGTGTGTGCATCTATGTTTATTGCAATCCGTCGCTTGTTTTCCTACTGTTTTCCTACACTAGCTAGCTTGTGACTAACCATATAAAACCCTCATATTCTCACTATTCCATGAAATTAGACCAAATCCTGTAAGCATCAATGCCAAAATTGCAACTTCAAATTCCACTACTTTTCCGACTCGCTTTGATTCCTCCAATTAAATTGTTCCACCAAATTCAATAAAAAATGTGATCAAATTGATGGGGAAGGGAGTCTAGCACATGTTTCTTTTGGAATTGTCCGTAGGATAGAGACTTACTATATATATGAAGTCCTCGGCGATCTATTTTTTGGAGTCTAAGGTACTTTTGCTTTATTCAAGGCCTACATACTATAAAGAGCCACTCTCCTCAAGGTGTCTCGTATGACATAGAGATATATTTAGAGATGTCTTTTCTAACTAAACACGGGCTTAACTATATGTGAAAATATTAATTGATATTCCTGAGATATCTGCGATGGATATCCATTTGTAATTTTTTATATCGTCCTCCTGTCTTCGTACCGGTTCTTATCATTTGAATATCTGCGCTTACCTGATTTGATTGATACCTAGTCTTTTTTCAAGTATGTTTCAAGCATAATAAAAATGCAACAACAAATTGGGCATTTCAGTGGGCGACAAGGCAAATTGACGACTGGTATGTGAATTATATAATGCCACTTCAGGAAGGTGTAACCAGTAACCACAATATGTAAAAGATATAATGGGCATTGATCTCTAGTCAAGGTTTTGTAGTAGGAGAAAATGCAAATGGGAAGGAATTTAAAACTTTTGCATACATATTCCATATTTCAGTATTTAAGGTCCATTTGGGTTAAGGGATAAGGAGAGTTTTATTTCCGACACATGTTTCTTTGGTGGAATATTTGATAAGATAGAAGTGGGATAAGGGTGTGGTATTCCTATTCTTTGTTTAGTTGTTCTTTGGAAAATGTTATAAGTGGTAGCTAATGTAAAGCAAGTGGTGGTTATTGTGGAATAGGTAGTCTAATTTGGGGATAATGATAATAATTGTTTAAAGGAAGAGGGATAAAGCGAATGAATAGTTAGGGTGAAATAAGGAAGGTGAAATAGTTGTCCCTAGGTGTCATCCCATATTCCAGAACTAAAACTCCCTTATCCTCAAGATAATACAATGCATTGGATTCCATTCCAATGAAAAAACCTAATCCTAGTCTTTAATTAGCAGAGAAGAAGATAAATATCCTTTTTTTAGTAACTTGAACCAAATAACATGCGACTCTGAAATGAAGTTTTTTCCAATGAAAGATAACTGAAATTAAGCTATATTCAAAAAAGGCCAGCACAGTTCTGTGCCAGCCAAGTAACATGACCAGCAATGGTGACTAAAGTATATTACCCCATGTTTAGCTTGCATTTATCTTTCTTTGTATTACTGCACTTCCTTTGCAACTCGTAGTATGGCTTACTGGGCTACCACTAAAATGTCTAGTCCAATTTTAGCTTTATGAATGATGGATATTTCTTTTAGGTATTTGGCAGAGGTGGAGAAGAGATGGATTTTCTACAACAAAAAGGAATTCAAGTTAAAATAATTCCAGGTAAGATCCCTCTCTTTGTTTAGTGACTTTCTAATAGAATATCTTCTAAAATTACTCCGTTTCTTGAACCGTAGGAATAACTTCAGCATCTGGGATTGCTGCAGAGCTGGGCATCCCTCTAACCCACCGTGGTATTGCTAATAGGTTTGCTCTATATATGATCAATCTTCTTATTTTATTTACTTTGTACTTTGCTTCTTGATTTTGGTTCAATTTAAGGTCATTTGCATTCTTGTACCAGAGGGGGGAGAGCGAAGGAAGGAGACAAGAGGGAGACAAGGGATCCCGTCTGTTGGAGAGGGGTGAGGGTGAGTTGGAGGAAGATGTGTGGAGATGGTGTCAAAGGCTCGGATCAGAGAGGGTTGTGCATAACTCGTGACATGAAGGTGTGAGTATGATGGAACATGTGGTGGTGAAGGGAGACATTTGCTTTCATTGTGTGTGTGTGTGTGTGGAGGGGGTAGGGTAGGCTTGTGACTATTAAGATCATGTTGCTTGCTTTCGTTATAGAAGCTGGGGCATTAATGAGGAGTTTGTAATTATATGACTGTCTGATGTGGCAAGTTAAGGAGGGAGAGTTCGATAGTTACGAGCATCAGATGGTTAAGGTGTTTGTTTCACCTTTGGAAGGATGCATGGTTTGTGAAGATGCATGCTGTGAAGGAGGGAACCTGTGTAGTTTTTATGGAGATACACAAGGTTTGGGTCCTAATTATATCATCAATGTAGTTAAACTAAAGGATGATCCTTGGATGAGGATTGTTGGAGGTAAATCGGCACAGGTCATTGGCTTAAGCAACGGCATCAGGAGGAATCCTGATGGAGATGTCTACTCCCACGGGATGGTGTTGTGCGATATCAACGGAGGCCCCGTGTGTTACTAGGTGGGCTCCCACTCTGTTGTCGAGATTTGCATAAGGTGTCATGGACACAAGGGCCAGTAGGAAGGTTGAAAATTGTTTGGATTGTTTATTGTTGGGTTAGAACTTATAGTGGGATTGGCTCTTGACATGTTCCCAAGTCTATCTCTCCAAGGATGATGTAGTGTTTAGTGGGCAGAAGCTATATTAAGGTTGGTGGTATCTGATTGTAAAGAGGGAGCACTATAGGAGGTGGGGTTCGTGAGTGCTGATCAAATTATGAAGGGTGCGGTTCTTCGGGACAGACCTCGGTGACTCTGACTGAGGTTGCTGAGGCTGAAGTGGATTGGGGGATACCTGAAAGGAGATCTGCTAAAAGATACAGGAGGAGGAACAGAGCGCGGTCGTTGGCCATCGAGACAAAGGGGTGCTCGTCTTTGAACGATGCGGTTGCGGCGTCGGCTGGTGTGGTCCGAGCTGGGGGGCATTCGGAAGGTTCCTCATGATGGTGCTGTCGTGGAATGTGCGAGGGTTGGGGGAGGCGGCCAAAAGGAGAACCATGGGGTCGAGGTTCACAGAATGGGGGTGTGACGTCGTCATGTTGCAAGAAACAAAACTCCAGGATGTGGGTGACGTTCTTTGGAGGTCGTTTGACGCAGGGGGCTTGGACGAGGTCAGGGCTCTGGATGCGATGGGATCGGCGGGCGGTCTGCTCATCGCTTGGAGATCTGCGGCTTTTACGTTCAGCGCAGTCTTCAGAGGGAGGCATGCTATATCGGTTCTTTTGATACGCGTGGATTCTTCTTTGCCGATTGTTTTCTCTTGTATCTACGGGCCGTGCTGCAATATTAAGAGAAAGGAGCTTTGGGAGGATTTGCGTGAGGCTAGTCAGCGGTTTGTGGGGATCCCTTGGCTGGTTGGGGGTGACTTCAATGTTACACTCCACTTGTCGGATAGGCCGCAATCCAGAGGTGGTCAGGACCCTGGCTCGTCGGATTTTGCGGAGCTCATGGACTTTTTGGCTCTCGAGGACTTGGGAGCGGGCGATATCACGTACACATGGAGGAATTCGAAATCCCGATCCTGTATTGACAGATTCTTGGTGTCTTTGGAGCTATTGGATGACTTCTCTCTTTCTTTTGTGTCCTCCAGGCCTCGGTGCATGTCTGACCACAATCTTATCTTGTGGGACTCTGGTGATGTGTCCTTGTTGAGAGGTTTTTTCATGTATGAGAGATGCTGGTTGCTGGAGGTCAATTTCAAGAGTCTTGTTGCTGATCAATGGGCCCAAGAGTAGTTGGGGGGCTCGGCGGTGTTGAGGTTTGTTCGCAAGCTCGACTCTTTATGCAAGATGTTGGTTCTCTTTAAAAAGGAGTCAAGGGCGGCGAGAGTTGCGGCCAGGAAGGAGGCAGAGGGGGTGGTCAGCACATTTGATGCGTTGGAGGGGGTTAGGGAGCTTCAACCGGAGGAGCTGGTCGCCCGGTCGACCGCTCAGAAGAAGATGGCGGAGGAAGATTTGAAGCGGGTCACGGAGTGGCGCCAGAGGTCGAGGGTGTCCTGGCTGAAGGAGGGGGATGCCAACACGGTGTATTTCCATCGTGTGGCCAGTGGGAGGCGGCGAATAACGCCCTTCACTCGATCACGATTAATGGTGGGCGCGTGGAGGGGGACGAGGCGATGGGGCGGGCGATCGTGGATTATTTCATGGAGTTCTCGGGGAGGCGTGTCTCGAGGGTGTGAAGGTGGGCGGGGATTGGGGCTCCGCCGCTGTCGCCCTCGCTTTGTGAGGAACTGATGAGGGAGGTTATGCTGGAGGAGGTAAAGGCGGCAGTGTGGGATCTTAACGCGGATGGATCTTCGGGTCCTGACGCCTTTCCGATGGCTTTCTACGAGAACTTTTGGGATTTGGTGGGCACAGAGGTGTTGGAGGTGATCACCGAGTTCTGTGATGGTAATGCATGCTTTGATAGGATAAATAGGGCTCTCATTGTGTTGCTTCTGAAGTCCCCCTCGGCCGAGCGTATTGATGATTTCCGCCCAATTGCTATATCAAATGCTCTATATTTGATCGCGGCGAAGGTGTTCGCTCTTAGGCTGGTCCGTGTGCTTGACACTGTTATCTCGCCTATGCAGGCGGCTTTTGTTCGGGGTAGGTAGATTGCGGATTGTATCACTATGGCCTCGGAGATGGTTGCGAAGTGGGCGAGGGAGGGGAGTCGTGGTGTGCTGTGGAAAGTTGACTTTGCGAAGGCGTATGACTGCCTTGATTGGAGATTCATCTGGTCGGTTCTGCGGAGGAGGGGCTTCCTGGAGGTATGGATTTCTTGGATGTGCTGTTGCGTCACTACGACATCCTTCTCGGTCATGGTTAATGGGCGCCTTGCGGGGGGCTCCTTCCAACCTAGGAGGGGGAGTCCGACAGGGCTGCCCCCTTGCGCCTCTTCTTTTCGTCGTGACCGCGGATGTCCTTGCTCGGATGGCTTGCCGGGTAATCGATTGTGGGCTCTCGAAAGGGTTCTCTTGTGGCGGGGTGGTGGTCCCTTTGCTCCAATATGCCGATGACACCGTCTTTTTCATTGAGGGGGGCCCTGCGGAGGTTTCGGCCATGTCGGCGACGCTTGAGGTGTTCAGTGAGATGTCGGGTCTTTTCAAAAATGTCGCCAAGTCGAAGGTGGATCCGTTTGGTCTTAATGTGGAGGAGGTGGACGAGTGCGGTTCGATATTGGGTTCGCAGCCTTGCGCCCTGCCTATTGATTATTTGGGGATGCCGCTGGTCTCGGACAGGACGCGATTGGGAGATTGGTCCAAGGTGGTGGAGAAGGTTGAGATTAGGCTGGTCGGTTGGAGATCTGCCTTGCTTTCGAAGGGGGGGGCGCCTCGTTCCTCCTCAAGGCGGTGCTTTCGTCTATTCCGGTATATTTCTTATCTAACCGCCGGTTACCGGTGGGGATCCGCTGTCGTCTCGAGAATCTCATGCGGAGGTTTTTGTGGGGAAAAAATGGAGTCTTCGGGTGGGATGCACTTGGTGGGGTGGGATGAGGTGACGAGACGGAAGAGCGATGGGGGTCTGGGCGTCCGGAGGTTAGACCATGTTAATGAGGCCCTCCTCCTTAAACGGGTCAGCAGGTTATGGGGTCCTAGTGAAGATTTGTATAGTGAGGTCTTACGGAAGATTCATGGTGTTAACGGGGCGCTTCCGGTACCAGCTGCTCGGTTGGGGCCTCAAACGCCTTTCTGGAGAGGGGTGCTAGAAGTTTTCTCTAAGTTTTCGTCGCTCTTTACTCCGGTGCTTGTTGATGGTCGTACTTTCAGATTCTGGACGGATGTTTGGACGGGGGAGGAACCTCTTTGTTCGAGGTTCCCTCGGTTGTTCGCTTTGGCGGTTGATGGAAGTGCTTGCGTGTCCTCCTGCTGGTCGGAGGCTGGTTGGTTCCCTCTCTTCCGTGATAACCTCTCAGATCAGATGCTCCACGATTATCTCCTTTTGGACACCATCAAGGGGGCCGGTCATCCCTCGTGCAGGAGGGAACACTGGTCCTGGAGGGGGGGCCCTTCTCGGCCAGGAAGGCGTATGTGGAGGTTTCTACTTCCCCTCTTGTGAGGCTGAAGGTGGTGGTACGGAATTGCGGTTTTTTTGGGGTTTGAGGCTACCTGAAAGGGTGGGCTTCTTCCTTTGGTTGTTTCGTAGGCAGAGATTGATGACGAGGGATCGTTGCGCGAGGATGCTTGGCACTATATCTTATAGATGTGTTTTATGCAACAGTGCCGTGGAAACTTTGGAGCATCTATTCTTTGCTTGCCCAACGGTGATGGGTGTTTGGGAGGAGGCGGCTGATGCTTGGGTGTGCGCCACGGATCTGGCTTCATTATAGGACTCGATGGTGGTAAACAAGAGTAGGGAGCGTAGGGAGCTGCTGCGGCCCTTGGCGAGAGTGTGGGCAATTTGGCTTGCCCGAAATGAAGCTATCTTTGCAGGGCAGTGTTTTTACAAAGAGAATGTGCTTTTATACTGTACCCGTTTAGTTGATGACTGGTTGTTGGTTTAGTTTCCTGTTTGGTATCACGGTTGATACCTTGTAAACTTCCTTTTTTCTTTGTTTCTTTTTAAATAAAGCATGGGCGAGCACCACTGAGTGTATCCCCCTATTTTCAGGTCTTCAAAAAAAATTATGAAGGGCGCACAACTACATCGTGTGGTCTACCCCTTAGAGACCTATATTCTTGTCTATAATTGTTGAAGTATTGGTTATATGCGTCACTTATGTGGGTGATGGGTACACATCCATGAGTTTAATCCCACATCTACCAGCTGTGGGATGTGGAGACTCAGTCAGGGCTATATAAGAAGCCCCTCACCCCTTGTATCTAGTGAGAAAGTGCAATGCATACATCGACCCTTTGAGGTGTTCTTCCGTGGTTTCATCCCAGTACTTAGGGAGTGGGTGATGCATCACGGAACTGATAAATAGGGCCTCAGTTTTTATTATTAATTAGAGTCTAATTTTATTTACGTTTATTCGAGTCGTTGCAATTTTATTAAAATAAAAAAGATCACGTGTGATCTCCAAAATTAGTTAGTTAATTTTAAATTTGAATTTGGAATTTCGAATTAAAGCCAAATTAGGAGAGAAGTAGATTTGAATTTTGATTCAAGTCAATTAGAGTCAATTAGGATCGAGCGGGATTTTAAATTTGATTCCCTTTCTATTTTTTGTATTCCCACCCCTCCTATATAAAGGGGTTGGTAGTCTATTGTAAAAACAGTTCAGTGGATATGAAAATTGAGTTTATCTCCTTATCTCTCTTTATCTCTCTCTTTCGTTGTTCTTTCTCTCAACGTGGTCTTCACGATTCTATCTCCAAATCTCGTGCAACCGGCGCGATCCTCTCCTTCCCCATCCCTTCAATTTCTTTCACCAAACATTTTCCACCTTTAAAATTATTTTCTACCTCTATGAATTTTTCCGTTTGCATCAGTAGGGTTCCACATTAAATCCTGTGTTCTTAATGTTTAATCCTTTTCCTCTGATACTAGCTTCTGCATTTCTATTTTCTAACATGGTATCAGAGCAGGTCGATTCTCGAGGAGCTTTATGCTCTTTATTGTTTTGTTCGAGATTCGAGATTATCAAGTTCATGGTTCAATTTCTGGAACTCTAGTTCTGCTTTGAAGTTTTCTGCCGTCATTCTGATCATCTCCAAGCGGCAATCCTCGCATGGGCGTGCACTTCCAGGTCATGACCTTGCTGCTCCTACGGAGCCTCTTGGAGGCAGCTCCAGCAAATGATTTCCCGATGGGAAACCCTAGGCAACAACAACCTTTGTTCACCTTCGTGCGACGCTCCTGCTTTCTTCTGCTGCAACAGGAGGCGTGCCCTCCATGTCCAGACGCATCTTTTGCAAGCCCAATAAAAGGTCGGCGCACATCTCGGCGGTACACATTTCGACGACACATCACGCGCTGCTCCTGGCGATGTGAGCCCTCATTGCACGCTCGTCTCTTCCTCTAGGGCCATCTCTAGCAGCACAGAGCCCCATCATGCCTTCCTCCCAGTGGTGCCACCCAAGCACAACCCTCTGTCCTCCATTGCATCCAGGAGCCCTCTGCAAGGGTGGCCGATCAACCCTCCGCAACTTCAGCTCGCGACATGGATCCGAAGGCAGCGACATATCCAGATCCCGACGGAATTGACTGGTTGTTTAAACTCCACAGCTATTAGTAGTTGACCAATTGTCGTTGACTTAAAGGGGGGGCGCCATCCCAGCTGCTCAAAAGGCGTATGATGATCACTGGTAGTTGACAAGTTGTTCGAGCAACCACTAGTTTTTGACTGTTGCTCCCACTCAATAACTATGTGTAATTGACCTCATGCTGTTAAGCTAAGACTAGCACCAACCAGGATGCTCATAAGTCTAAGGATGACCACTTGTAATCGACCAGTTCCCTAAGCAAATGTTAGGAGTAGACTAAATGTTCAAACTTATCAGTCATTTGCAGTTGACCAACTTTCTTCATGCTAAAGCTGGCACCAATATATCACAAGGCAAAAGGAGATCACTGGTGATCAACCCATCAATAGAGAAAGAACAATAGACCCATTCCCTACTAACGATGCGTTCATCGCCCGAATGCAATGAGAAGTTGGCTAGTGCCACTGCATCGCTACGTGGATGTAGTTTAAAATTTGCAAGGGTTCTTGCATGAGAAACACATGCGGGTAAGTAAGCTAGTTCTGCTGCATCGTCGCATGGATGTAGTCCAAAATTTGCAAGGGTTCGTGTATGATGGGCGCATGCGAGTAAAGAATTAGTCCAAAAGAGGTTGCAAAGGAAGTCTCGGATAGGTAGCTGAAATATTGGCACTTTGACCGGCAAATCGATGGAAATAGTAGAGATGATGAAAAGAAAGAAGATTCAGATATTATGTCGCCAAGAGACAAAATAGATTGGAGAGAAAATAAGGAAAATCGAGAAGATACGCTTTAAACTTTAGTATTCAGGTAAAGATAAGGACATAAATGGTGTTGGAGTGGTTGTTCATAAGGATTTGAAGGATAGTGTGGTTTATGTGCAAATATTCGCGGATCAGATTATTTTGTTAAAATTGGTGCTCGAAGAAGAAATCTGAATATCATCTCAGTTTATGCACCATAAATTGATTTAGATGAAAGACTTAAACAAGCTTTTGGGAGGATTCGGATAAGATTATGCAATGAATCACACAAAGAGATGTTTACCTAGGTGAAGATCTTAATGGAAATGTGGGAAATGATGCTTCAGATATCTAGTGTCCATGGAGGCCATGGCTTCGAGGATAGAAATGAAGAAGGAAAAGTCATTCTGAAATGTTTAACGACTTGTGATCTTTTCATAGCGAACACTCTCTTTAAGAAGAGGCAAGAGCATTTAATTACTTATAAGAGTGGTCCGACGAGAACACATATAGATTGCTTTGTGTTGAGGAGAAGAGATCGGTTGTGTTGCAAAGATTGCAACGTAATCCCAGAAGAGAGTTCGACAACCCAACATTACTTGTTAGTCGTGGAGGTGCAAATAAAAGGACTGGTAGAGAAAAGGAGGGTTGCCAAGATCACTAGAACTAGAAGGTGGAATCTCCAATAGAAGCAATCAAGCTTCATAGAGAAGGTTTAATATGACTTATCTTTGGATTGTAACGAAAGTGCAAATGAGATGTGGGAGGTGGTAACATCTTGTATCCAAAGGGTAGCCAAAGAGGTGCTAGGTGAGTCAAAGGGAGTTGTTCCAGGTCAAAAGGAGACTTGGTGGTGAAATGGAGGGGTGTAAGAGAAGCTCAAAATTATAAGAGCGTGCTTAAACTGTCACAAACTACAAAATCGCGAAGAAGGAAGAAAAGAAGGCTGTAAGTGAAGCTAAGTAGAAAGTTTATGAATTTTTGTACAAATAATTTGACTCGAAGGAGGGCCAGAAGGATATATTCAGGTTGACCAAAGCAAGAGAAAGACAAACCAAAGATCTTTTTCAAGTGAGTTGCATTAAGGATGAGGAAGGACACGTGTTTGTTGCTTAGAAGGATATACAGATTAGATGGAAGCAATATTTTCATAAGCTTTTCATCGGGGAAGGAATAGAGAGATCACTTTGGGAGATCTAGCTAATAGTAAAAGTTACTTGAATCGTGCAAACTAAAGACAAATACGAAGGAAGTATAGGAGGCTTTGAAGGTTATGAAACATGGGAAAGGTATAGTACCTGATGACATTCTTATAGAAGTATGGAGAGTCCTGGGTAAGCGTGGTTTGACTTGGCTTATAAATGTATTCAATGTTATTTGGAGAAGCAAGAAAATGCCTGAAGAATGAAGGAGAAGCATTGTGGTGCCTCTTTATAAAAACAAAGGCGACATCCAAAATTGTATGAATTATAATGGTCTCAAGCTAATGAGTCATAGTATGAAAATTTGGGAATGTGTGATTGAAAGAAGATTGAGGCAAGTTTCCTAAGTAAAAGAAAATGAATTCGGATTCATGAAAGGTCTCTCTACTATTGAAGCCGTTCACTTACTGAGGAGAACAATGGAGATTTATAGAGCTAAAAAGAGGAACCTCTATATGATTTTTATTGATTTGGAGAAGGCTTATGGCTCTGTTCCATGGGAGATATTATGGAGAGTTTTGGAGAAGAAACAAGTACATGTCCTATACATTAATCTCATAAAGGATATGTATGATAGGGCTTTATCTTGTGTAAGGATCTAGTCTGGGAAGACGGACTATATTGACATAAACATTGGTCTGCATCAATATTCAGTTTTGAGTTCATTTCTTTTTACTTTGATTATGGACGAGTTGACTAGTCACATTCAGAATGAGATACCTTGGTGTATGTTATTTGATGATGATATTGTCAGAGATGGAGTAAATGAGAAGCTTGAGGTTTGAAGACACACATTAGAGACTAACGGATTTCGTATAAGTAGGGCTAAGACTATTTATGTGGAGTGTACTTTTGATGGAATCAATGGTAAAGGAATTGAGGTGAAGATTGGTGACGATAACATTCATAAGAAGATTCTTTAAATACTTGGGATCTATTTTGTAGCATGATGGGGAAATGGATGGAGATGTTACTCATAGAATAAATGCAGGTTGGCTAAAGTGGAGAGGAGCTTCTATTGTTCTATGTGATAGGAAAATTCCTTTGAAAATCAAAGGAAAGTTTTACAAAGCAGTCATGAGACCAGCTATGCTCTATGGATCCGAATGTTGGTATGTGAACCATAGACGTGTAGAGAATGTCAGTAGCAGAAATAAACATGCTAAGGTAGATGTGTGGACATACACGTAAAGATCGAATTCGAAATGATGCAATCAGAAAGAAAGTTTGTGTAGCTTCGATCGAAGATAAGATGCGAGAAAGTTACTTAAGGTGGTTTGGCCATTTGCAAAGGAGATTGGCTGATGCACCGGTTAGGAGATGCGAGTTTCGGGATGTTGAGCTGGCTAAGAGAGGGTGAGGAAGGCCCAAGAACTATTGGATTGAGACTCTCCATATGGATCTTCATTTTTTTTATTTAAGCTCGAGAGTGACCCAAGATAGATCTGAATGGAGGCAAACAATCCATGTAGCAGACCCTATTTAATGTAGGAAAATGCTTTGTTATGCGCGGATGAACGAGTCAACAACTAACTGGCAAGCTGGTCATGTTTTGACCTGGATACCCAACTCAAAGAAGTGCATTGCATAGTACATGTTTGAGTAAATAGATCTTGAGTATAGATCCGTTTACCATCTTACCTTACATAATATGCATATCTACTACTATTTTTGGTTGGGTTAGTGAAACAAAAGTCTATACAGTAGGATTAATGGGTGCTAGGGCATTATACGCCTGTGGTTTTTCTTACTAGTATCATGGAAAGCTATATCACGATATACAACGATATATCGGTATCGACTGGTGATCGATATATTACCGATATGGTTGAGCCCTTCCAAGGTAATTTCCTTCACAAAATTGGACCGATTTTGGTGGGTATGGCATCGATATATCGTATCGACACGATACCGATAGCGATATTACTTACCTTGCTCGTAGTTGAGGGATTTCTTCGTGCTGTCATGATCAATATACTACGATTGTTGTGTGTGTATATATTTCCTTTCTACAAGCTATGGGTTACTCGAGATGGAACTGATTTATCATCATTGAATGGCATTTTTTATGCTTTTCAGGCGCTAATCGCCCGATATTTTTCAATCCTTTACCAAGGAGGATTTAGATAATGAGAGGGTGTAATGTACATAGAGGATTCTCTGTTACTAATTTTATATTGACAACAACAACAAAGTCTTCTTCCACATTAAGTAGGGACTAATTATATATTGAGATTGTAAAAATATTAGTTATTGTATTATTTTTTTATAGTCGAATCTTTCAACATAGATTTGAGCAAGAATCCATGTAGCCGACCCTACTTATAGTGGAAGAAGGCTTAGTATATAGTACATAGTACATAGATTGCTTCTCTGTGGACCAGATCAGCTTTCCGACCACAAATTTACTATACATTTGGGGTCCTTATTTATTTAGTTCTATTCTTTAATAGCGTATGTTCTCTAATATGTTCCATGTAAGAATGCGAGGGAACTTTATTTCGGAAAGGTGGATGTGGTTTTTAGACATGTGCTTAATAACATTGGCAAGCCGAGCCAACTGTGGGTCATAATCTCATCTGCCCTAGTCTCAGCCAATGCCTAGGTGGAGAAACTTTTTGCTTGATTTTCTCTTCACAATTGGGAGTTATTGATTCGATGGGCTCTTTGTATTAGCGTTTGCTGAATGTAAATGCTATGGGCATACTTTTTCCTGTGGCTGATGCTTTCCTTTTTCAGTGTTCAATTTTTAACAGGGCACTCCAGGAATGGAGGAACTGATCCTCTCTATGTAGCCGAAACTGCTGCAGATCCCGACTCGACATTGGTAATATACATGGGCTTATCAACATTGCCGTCACTTGTTTCGAAATTAATGTGCCATGGACTTCCATCTAATACTCCCGCAGTAGCGGTAGAACGGGGAACCACTCCTCAGCAGCGTGTGGTATAGTCACTCTACTGGCAACTCATATTTTACTAATAGTAGGGTTTTACAATGCTCACAAGCTACACTGCGTATGATCTTCTGCCAGTGCAGTATATTGGTGGATATCGGTAATATCTTATATACAAAAATGGTCATTTAATTTGAGCTCTGGATGAACTGTTCCAGGTATTTGCTGAAATCAAAGATTTTGAAAGTGAAGTTAAATCCGCAGCTTTGGTGTCTCCAACTCTGATCATTATTGGGAGGGTGGTTTCACTATCTCCATTATGGCCATGCTCTGTATCCAAAGGCGATTCTTCTGGGTTGCAGGCGGTGCATTCCGTGCGGAAGAAATCTGAGAAAAGCTGATCCGTACTACCGAACGGTTCTCTCCAGTTTCTACGTGCATACCTGGAGTCACAGTTATTTATCATTAACAACTTCTGCATGGTACTCGTGATGAAGCAGGTCATTTTCTGGGTACTATTGGCCTTTATGAGTCTCAACAGAAAAAATGAGAAGCGATCTATTCCTCGTCAGAAAGGGAAAAAATGGAGTTCTGGTGTGCCATCGCGTGTGCCGACCATCTGTGTGCTCCATAATTGGCCTGTTTGGGTGACATGAGCTTGCAGTTCGCCTCGGCCAATCTGAATAATCATAGCCGCATTAGTAAATGTTATTGCATGATAAGTACCTCACTTAAATCTGTTCAGAACAGCTCAGACTGCATGCTAATTATAATACGGGGCTTTTGTCAAAAGTGACACCGGACATTTTCGACGAAATGCTGGGTGGTTTCAACATAAGAATTTCATCTGGGATTTCGAGTTCTGTTTCAGTTTTGTTACTTTCAATGAGATACATTTTGTTGGACATGTGCTTTTGATGTGCTGTTTTGCAATTATGTTATTTCAGGTGCTATATCTGAAATAAAGCATTTCAATGGCGCGTGATTAGTCAGGTCTCTTAGTATGATTAAGGTTACATGTTATGATCACATTGCACACAAAGTGATCTAAAGATTCAGGTTGATGACTCAACTAATACTGAAATTTCTATCTCAAACAATATGAAAAGAGATGTTATGTTTTTGAGTATGTAATTTTGGTAAGCTATTGGGTAGATGCCCTTACTAAGGGTTATAAATAGATAATTTGGTAGATATGAGGAAATATAAGATGCATGATTTTGCAAAGGAGTTCTACATTTTTTAGATGATAAATACAAAGATAAAGATAGGGATCGCTTGTGAGATATTGAGGTAAATTATACTTCACCTATGGTCATCTCATTTGGAAAAGGAGGCACATTGATAATGTTAATATACAATCTTGAAAAGAGTAAATGATTGATATTGTCATTCTAAGGTCAAATTAAGATATTTTCTCCTTAATCTTGCAAGGTGTTTCAAGAAAGGTGAGAATAAATACGTAGAGCTATCTAAGTTCTTCATTGTGAAGGATGCATGAGTATTGGGAATGATTGATGTTAGTTCAGTTGTAATGTCATATTCCACGAGTGAAAGAACGGTGAAACATAATTGATAGGAGATGTTGATTGAGATTTAGTTGCTCGTAAAGTTCAATCCATTAGATCTGTTAAGTGCCAAAAAAGTTAGGAGATTATCCTTGAAGAAGTCACTCATGACAAATTGAAATAAATTGAATTTCTCAATGGCCATCTCATTTGGAAAATGAGATTCATCGAATTTAGGTATTTTTACTCCACAAACTTTATAAACTTTGTCAATTACTTTTTTGACCATTGAAATAACGTAATTCTCCCCTCGACCCGGACTTGCTAACTATACCTAGTGAACCCTACGGTTAATCTATTTGAAACTCATGAGAGTTCTTGGGGTAATTTATGTGGTCGATGTAGTAATTATGTTGTGCAAAAGGTCATAGAGGTAATTTAATAAGTTTCCAAGGTTCATAGGGCACAAATTCCTTGAATTTATATTAATATAAAATCTCAAAAGGAGCATAACGGATATTGTCATTCTGTGGTCGATTAAGATATCTTCTCCTTGCTCTTGTTAAGAGTCAAGAAATGAGAGATTATATTTTTTGAGTTATCGAAGTTTTCAATATGAAGGATGCATGGTTATTGGGATGTTAGTTCAATTGTAATATGTTGTATTTTAGAAGTCTTTTGTGATATCTTTTGTGATAAGAGAGATTTGGTCCATGATATCATAGCCTTGTTTTTTTTGATAGTTTTTGTGACATGAGAGATTGGCCCCTACAAATGATATCATAGACTTTTTTAATGATCTAAGTTGGATATGGATATGTTTTATGGCTGGCCATGACAATCCCTTGTCTGATATTACTTTTTTCAACAAGTTTATGATTAAGATGTTAGTTACCACACATGATGTTGATGTTGTATACTAAAGAATATGAATATGCTTTGTTGAGGTTTTTAAGGTCTACATAAGACCCCAAACATGCCATTCAACTTTGTCAATGATCAGGTATCACTTCATATCTAAACACGATTTCGAAGAAAAAGAAGAAGAATATTTGAGATTTATTCATTTTTATTTTTTTGGAATTATAACCATTTAGGAATAATAATTTATATTTCATCGCTTTTGTTGATATAACTTTTCAGTTCTCAAGAAATGATTTTGATCACTTTATGAAAAAAATACAATCAATTTTTATAAACCTAACTTCTGATAAAAAACATCAGATAACTTGTTGGACTAAAACTAAATAAAAGAACTCAACAAAATCTTTGCATTCGTGCTTATCTAGGATGGTGATAACCTAGAACATAGCGTACTCGACTCGAAGTCTCGACGATGGATGAAGTGAGTGATGATCATAGAAGAGATGTTTCCTCAATGACTATGGTATGAAAGCATGTTGATAACATGGTTTTCCAAACTGCTAACCTCGAACATGACCGAAAACTTGTTTTATAGGTAATGTGGGTGACTCATCGATTGAGAAGTGAGGGTGATGTCATGTGGGATGGTTGCGTTGAGAAGGCAAGGGGCTTATTAGTTGCACGAGAGGAGGCATTATGGCCTCTTGGAATTGATAGGAAGATCGGAGCAATAGCCTTGGACACAAGGTAAAGGTTTGGTCACTAAACTTCATTCACGAGCTATAAGCGATCAATAATGTACCAATGTTGCCATATCATTCATAGGGAGACAAATTGTAAAAATATTTACCCGCATTTTTGAAGGATTGTTCGTTTGGAGAATGACCCCAAGAATAAGGCGCTATTCCCCTCCCCTATCCATCCTCGTACGACTTTTTTAATGGAAATTAGTAATCACTGTCGGTGTAATAAAATGGCAAATGCAAACATATAATTTTAATATTTTTTGTGGTATCTTTCGATGTTAAATATACAGAAAATATTTTCCATGTACAATTATCTTTTATTCATGTAAATCGCAATGAATTTCAAATTTGTTATCAAAGCTTCATTCAGAGCCGATTATCCATTGACTTCTTCGTTGAAAATTTGTAGTGAATCGTACCCCCTATATTACATTAATGGAGGCACACAAGTGTAAAATTTCTAAGGAATAAGGGTATAAGTGTAATTGCAAAAAATTGAAAAAACAAATATGTTTAGAAGAACTTGAAAAGAAAGAAGTGTAAAAATCACAAAGTATATTCTCTCTTTAATTAGGCCATACATTTGTACAATCACTACTTTCCAAACGTGCCTACACTCCTATTTACACAAGTTGAATATTCTTGTCCTATTTTTGCATGTTTCACTCCATTCTCATTCTTTTGATGATAATCCCTCTCTCTATGGGTCCTTCGAATGATGTTGATCTTTCCTGAAATTCAAAAAATCACTATTAAATTTGTAAATTATAGGGTAAAATGAGAATGCACCCTAGGGGAGCTAAGTTGGCTCCCACTACCTCATTTTTCTCATTTTTATTTTTTGGAAAATGAATTAGTGGAAATTCATTTTTATATCCTTATATTATGTCATCCAAGTTTTTTGAGAAACAAAAACTCCTATGGCCTCCATCTCAACATTCCTTTTTTAATGATCACAGAATTGTTGAAATCGATCTCGTTCGGGATAGAGGTCGTAGGAGTCTCTGTTTCGCACGAAATTCGAATAACATAACATAGGCATATAATGATGAAAATCCACAGAAGATTTTTTCAACAAAATGAAAAAATGAGGCCGGAGGGGGGGGCAAGTTAGCTCCCCCCATGGGGCAGCCCCATTTTACCCTATATATAGGGAAAATGGGATAAAATAGATGTCCTAGTACTTCCATCTAGAGGGGATCAATTTCAGCAATTCCGAGAATGTAAAAATTTTACAGTCTTGATGGAGGGATAGAACTCTCGAATTAAGTCAAATTTTGAATGACACCGCGTTGATATATTGTATCTAAATTCCACTAAATTTCATCTAAGAAAAATGGGGATAAAGGTCTGAGCATATAAGTTACATGCTCCCAGGGAGCAAACTCCCCTCCCCCCTCCCCCCACACACAGAGGGCCCTTCCAATGAGGTGCACCTTTCCTGGATGCATCGAAAGCCCACCATCTTCTCTGTTTGATCTCAATCTAATGGTTCTTATCCAAAAAGATATTTTAGTCAATGTATTTTTGTTTTGAATTTGAATTCCGTTTTGAATTTAAATTTCATTTAATTCTTTCATTTTACTATTTTTAGCCTTTCTGATTTGGTAATTTTTATTGCTATTTATTCGGTGATGTTTTGCCAACGTTGTGGTATTTTCGCGCTATGCAGAATGGATGATCTCTTTGTAAAATATTCATTGACATTGTAAAATTGAAATCCTATTTTGTACAATAAATTCATAGTTAGTAATACGTTTATTATTGTAATTGTAATTTACGTAATGCCTATGTAAAAGTTTGTAATTGTTTTGTAATATAGGCATGGAGATCTGAAAAAATAGATAGTAATAATTTATCAATTGTTAATCAGAAGAGAAAATGAAAAAAATTGAGGTTTGTAATAATCATGCTATATTTGTAACATTTCATGATTGATTGTAAAATTTATATTGTGTTATTTAGCAAAACGTAGATGGTTACAACTATATAAAAGAAAAACATAATGTAAAAGAATAATTTGAAATTTGTAAAAAATGATAGTTAATTGTAAAAAATGATCCGAGATTGTAAAAAAGGATATGAGATTGTAAAAAATGATCTCTGATTGTAAAAACTGGGCATGCCCTCCTTCTCCTGCATCCCTACTCTATCCGCACCTCCTTCGCCCTTCTCCTCTACGGCCCACCTCCTCCATACACATCCTCCTTCCCCCACACGCCTCCTCCATCCACACTCTCCTTCAACCTTCTCCTTCACCATCTATCTCCTCTACACGCGGCCACCTCCTCCACGCGCCGCCTCCTCCAATGCCTACAAGAAAACAATATCGGAGAACCCATTTTTTTTCTCTTAATCTGAAGGTCAAAGAAATACCCTACCACTTCGGGAAGTAACCGTTGTACACCCATAGAGCAGCACGCCATCACCGACCACCATAAAGCAGAACATTGCATTCACCGTCCAACGTTCTCCTTCCACCATCGTTGCACGCCATCATCGACGAGCAACGACCTCCTTCTCTCATGCCACAATCGAGAGAGCAAGGGAGAGGAAGAGAGAGATGAGATAATTGCGGAGATATTTGTTGCATTCTAAATATAGAATACGCTAAAATGACCATAATGAGGTTTTTTAATATTAAAAATATATAAATAATGAGCCATTAATTATAACCATTTGATTGATTACAGATTAATAAGATGGTGGGCTTTTCTTACACCCAGGTAAGGTGCACCTTATTGGATATATGTGTGTGTGGCGGGAGGATCGTCTGTTGTAATACATTATGTGTTGTATTACAACAAACAATCCGCTCACGTGTGTGCTTTCAGTATACGGTAAAAAAATTTTCATATCTGTCACTGCATGTTTCCATATTAATATTCATATTTTCAAACGGGCAAAGACATTATAACATATATATTTGTACTTGAGTCTTACTTTTGCAATGCTTAAGTTGAATATGTTATTGCAAATAGATTAGAATTGAGTTCAAATTATCTGGTTATTTAAAAACATTGGACATCCATCTCATAAAAAAGTTCGAAATTTATTTATTTTTTATAAAAGTAAGTGATTGATATTTTTTTTTAGGTTACAGTGGTTGTCTAATTTTCTTGATATTATAAGATAAGATGGATGGTGGAAACCATCACGTGTTGTGCACATGCAGCAATATTGATACCCTGATGTCACAATTCTCTAAAGTGATGGATTCTTCAATGGTTTTAACCTGTTGTTATTAAAAATGGTGTTTGGACGGATGTTGCTAATGAGTGTCATACTCGTCATACATGTGGATTCATCTCAATGTGAATTAATTAACAAAATCCTCAAAACCGTAGTAAATATGTTTAACACCCGAAATAAGTTAAATATGTTTATAAAAGATACATGAGAAAAAGGCATGAAGTACAGTTGTATAGATTACACTAAAAATGAATATCCTAAATCAACAAGTATATTTAGCTATCAACCGTATTATATATATATATATATATATATATATATATAGAGAGAGAGAGAGAGAGAGAGAGAGAGAGAGAGGGGGGGGATAGGGAGTATGCATCCAGGTGCATGTAATTTTACATGGGGATTTTTACACCCATAACCCTGAATAATTCAGCAATTACAATCATAACCCCACGTAGTTGTGAATTACATGACAAACCTCAAATAGTCTCTCCGTCTTACACCCATAACCCTCCATTAATTTCTCTATTAACCCAATCGGATCATCGGGTTAATATAACCCATCATCTATCCCACTGCTTTTAAAAAATAAAAAATAAAACGTGACGTCTTATTCAGGCAGGGGTACGCAAATCAAGGCTCTTTTGATGGGACGCAAAGCAGCTACATGCTCCTCCTTCCTCTTCTTATATATATACCACTAATTATCATGGCTGAGATGCTTTTGCAGGATCTCTTCTCTGCGGACACGGACACCACGTCTAGCACTGTAGAATGGGCCCTCGTCGAGCTCATCCGCCACCCGGATATCCTCCTCAAGCTCCAATAGGAGATCGACAACATCGTGGGCCGCGAATGCCTCGTCTCTGAGTCCGATCTCCCAATCCTCCCCTACCTCCACACCATCGTCAAGGAGAACTTCCGGCTGCACCCCTCCACTCCTCTCTCTGTTCCTCACTACTCTGCAGAGAGCTGTGAGGTCGCAGGGTACTGATGAGGCCGAAAATCCCGAGCGACTAAGGCATAATGGTATCAAAGGTCGTTGCGACCTCAACCACTCAGACCAGACTCAACAAGAAGAAATAAGACCACCAAAAATAGAGATAAATCAAACAATCAAATGTAGCAGTCTCGCTATTTATTTTAACCTGGTATAGCTACTAGGGTCGAACACAAGGAGCACGGTATGCGTGTTCTACGAAGTAGTCGGAAATCCAGAAAATAAATAATTTTGGTGGATTTTATATTTTTCACATTTTTTTGGAATTTTTAATATTAGGCAAAAGTATAAAAGCACTTAAAAAAACTCACAAACAAGCAATTATTTAATGCCTAAAAAATAATCAGAAAATTCAAATAAAAATATTTTTGTGTTTTTAAAATATTCAGATGTTTCTGTTAATTTTCTTGATTTTTTATGATTTCTAATTAATTTTTTAAAAAGGAAACAAGGCTAAAAATGCTAAACAATGTACAGCCCGAATCTAAAGGCAAGTTAAAAATACTAAAAATGCCTATAAAATTCGAGCAACAATTTTATGTGAAATACAAGTAAAATGCTATCTACAGAAGAAAACACATTTTTTTTGTTTTTTATGAATGTTTGATGATTTTTATAAGGTTTTTAATGTTTTTCGATTTTTATGGGTTTTATAAAAGCAAATGCGACAAAAATTAGAGTGAAGCAAAAACAACTCAAAACAAACAAACATGAATACTTTTGGAATTTTTCAAGGATTTTTAATATTTTTAGTGGATTTTTTAAAGGCAAACAATAACAATTTTTAAGGTTTTTGAATTTTTAAAGATACTAAATGGAAACAAAATGCAACCAAAAACTCATACAAATTTCTACACCATGGCAGGAGCCATGTATCAAAATTTCACGAATTTTAGATGAAAATTTCTATTTATTAAAGTAAAAGTCAAGCACACAATACACATGGACCTATATGCAAAGAAAACATGTTCCAGGATCTAAACAATAACACGTATAAAAAGTACAAGGTCCTATATGCAATTTTCACGTGAATTCTAGCACATGTCCAAAACAAGTACGCACATGGGTATAATTGCAAATATTAAAATTAAATCATCAAAGCATCACATCAAATAAGTTCAGGGTAGTACATGCAATCCCACAAAGACACGTGACGACACACGTGCAACCACACAGGAAGGACTAAAATGTAAATCTAGAAAACTTTAGGGGGCTCAAATGCAAATAACCCTACTGTGTACTTTTTATTTTACATACTAACTAGTAAAAGGAAATAAATGCAGGGAACATAGTAAATTACCCAACCGCCCGTGCGTCTCACGTGGGGTGACAGATGGCGCGTGCTGACTGGATGACGACGTACGACTCTGACACTGACAGCTGGCAAATCCAATGGCTCTGACTGGGGCGCGAACGTGGGCGTACGGGGACCATTAGATGTCAGATCTAACGACCTGACAGATGCAGGCTCTGGACGGCTGTGATGCGATCTGGAGAAGGGGCGAGATCCAACAGTTGAGGAGGGTGCTGGACGAACTCCGCCTGGGTGTAGTTCACCGGAGCACCGAGGGAGATCGGCAGCTCCGATGAACGATCGGAAGGCAGCAACACGGTCGTGTGGCTCCTCCGCGTCGGGTGGACATGTACGATGAGGTCGTCGACGGTCGGATCTCCTGGAAGGGGGGTGAGACCCAGACGAGCTCCGACGAAGTGGGTAGAAGGCGAAAGGGGGTGTGTCCGTGCGTGCCAAGATCTGCGGGGTAAAGCTCTCGCTCGGAGGGGTACTCCGGCCACTGTTATTTGGATAAAACTAAAAAAAGCGATAGCGAGTGTAGTTGGGGGTTTCTGACGAATGGAGGAGGAAACCGATGGCCTAATCTTGGCTCATACAACCAAGATTTGGGTGATCAGGTCACGTAAGAAGGATGACGGTGAACTGGGGAGTTGATCGGAGCGGATAAGGGTGACTGTTGAAGCCCCGACCACCGGTTCGAAGCTGGCGGAGCGACGGATGGATGATTCAAAAAAGATGGAACTATGATCGAAATGAAGGCTACCTGAGGGTCCTATCTGAATCCTGAGCACCAAGGATGATGTCGAAGTGGGTCTTTGCCTTGACCTTGCTGTGGAAGGCGGGGGAGGCTCGTCGCAGTAGATCTCCGGCCACGAGTGGCGAGCATCGGCTACAGCAGCCTTCTCCAACTACTAAAAGTCTCCTCCGATTGCTGTCACCAAGGGGAAGGTTTCCAGGGTAGTAGAGAAGTGTGCGACGCGAGATGCTGATCTGGGGTATTGAGTGAACATTTTATAGGCACTCCCAGGTGGCTGGAGGAATCGGGTGTTGGCGCGTGAACCGAGAAGGATCCGTCCTTACCTAGGGATCCATGAGGATCTTGGATCCAAGGGGATGGTGCGAGCGAAGGAATCAGGGCAAGAGGAGGCGATATCCGCTCCAAATGATTTGGAGAAATCGGACGCGTGAGATGGGTCAGCGAGGAGAGGGTTGATGAATACCCATTCATCACTCTTTATTCTTATATTTTAGCTACAAAAACCTTTGCAAATGCCTGTATATTCATGTAAATACAAATAATTATCAAAAGCATGCATGGTATAAAGTTTAATAATTAGCATGTTTTTGTGCAAAAATAAAAGATTAAAGAGTAAAAAGAAAAAGAGGGAAATATTTAGAATAAATATTGAGCAACCTAACCCAAGGGAGGGCTCAGCATGGGCCTGACTGCATAAAAGCCAAAGTAGAGGGAGATAGGGGCTCCTGTTTGTAAATATTCATGTAAATAAATAAAGGTATTTTCCTCACAAAAATAGACTCAAATTGGCTTGTAAATATTTGTATATATTTACAAAAATAAAAAAACAAGATAAAAATAGAAAAATTTAAAAAAAGAAAACAAAAACATAACTCTTGTATATAGTCATCGTGTATATAAAACAACCATCTTTTATTTATTTAGCCTTATAAATAAATAAAATTAATTTTCAAAAATTTTGTAAATATTCTATATGATATGATGTAAATAAATAAAATAAAAACGATTAAAACAAAAACAAAATAAAAATAACAAAAATTAAAAATCCAAAAATACTTTGTAAATATACCATGTGTATATATGTACATATCTATTTATTTCACCTATGTATATAAATAATAAAAATAAAATAAAAATATCTTTTTTATTCCTAATTTTATGATATAAATAAATAAAATATAAAATGGGAATAAAATTGTATAAAAATAATAAATTAAAAATCTATATATTGTATATATACCTATATATAGACCTACTATGTAAATACACTATTTTTATTTTTAAAAATTAATTTAAAATCACTAAAAAATAGAAAATATTAAAACAAAAATATTTCATGTTTTGACTTTTTAATAATTCTATCATTTACTATTTATAATTGATTTTCAAATCTTTTATGCGTGGCAGTTTCTCATTGGTCCACGGAGATGTTGACCTCCGGTCAACTCCCTCCGCGGACCTTCTTCTCCAGCGGACCTCGCGCCCGACCCGACTTCTCCTCTTTTTCCGCGCTCGATCCGCTCGCCATCTCCCTAAACCCCGGGTCCTAATCCTTCGTTGCAGATCCGAGACCACCGCCCGGGGTGGATCTTAGGGGTCCGTGCCTCGACATTCGCACCCGACTCCCATTTAGCCGGACCCCTAGCCACTTAAATACCCAGCTCCGCCGCACGATTTCTCTATCTTTGGTCCATTCGTTCCACCCCCCAGTGAGCTCCATCGCATTGGCGAGAGTGACAGCTCGTCCACCGTGGTGTTGCAGCGAGGAGGGAGTACGAGACCACTGATCCGGCGATCAAGCACCGCCGTGCTCCGCCCTGAGCTGGAGCTCGAGCCTCGGACGTCGGCGTTCCTTGAGGCGAAGACCCAGAGCTGCGCAAGCTCGCCCACAGCCTATTCAGCCACCCAGGTAGACCCTTTAGCCTTTATTTTTCGCTAATTTTAGATTTCCCCCATTTCGCTCCGCCGACGTGTTTCGCCGATTCCGACCACCCCATAGCTCCATTCGATCATCGGAATCCATCGTCACCTCCGTCTTCCTCCCGCGCACCTTCTCCATACCTCCATCCAACCCAGCTCGCACAGGAGCTGGGGCTCGAGCTCCTCCGTCCCCACCCTCGCCGGAGCTCGCCCATATCGCACCACCGTCCACCTTCACCTCGCCTAACCGGGTCGAGGCAGTTTGCCCTCGACCCGCGAGTCTTCTGGACTATTTTGCAGGTACAATGAGGGCCATCTGAGGTCCTCCCACATCAAGCCAGGAGACGTTCCTCCGCCGACCTCGCCGGAGCCCTCCAGGGCTCTGTTGGGTCATCGGAGACCCCCATCTGACGCGAAGGCCTACCATCAGCGCCCCGCGAGGAGGCTCGGAGCAAGCGTACTGGGCCGGCGAAGTTCGCCGACCACCTGTTCTTCGAGGATCTCCAGCAGTCGTCCGATCAGCCTCCCGCTCCAGTTCTCATCTGAGCCGTCCATCCCAGGAGCAACAGCCACCGTCAGATTAGTGGAGGACTGATCCCATCCGTCGATCCAGCGAGGCTTCGTCCACTACGCACGAGGACCGTCCGATCTCCACGTGGCGTAGCCTCAGCCGTCTGATCACTACGAGGAGCTTAGACGTCAAGCGCCCGTCGTCCTACACCGTCAGATGCACCACGTGGCGTTCATCCTGCGGCTCCATTAATAAAGGGGTAAATATTACTTAGGCCCCCTCTTGTTTTGTCTTTACTATTGAGTCCTGTAAATATTTTAGGTAGTTTATTTCAGTTTGGATATTTGCATAGAGGACTCTGCTCTTTATTTAGGTTGCATTTATGCCCCTGTGTGTTATGTAGCACGTGCTTCGACACGTGATTTGCTGGGCTTTTTGCATTCTATACCCTGTAGTTCTGAGTTTTTAAGTAATGAATGAAAACTTTTGAGATATTGCATTTATACCCCTGTGCGTATTGTAATTGTGCATGTGCGCTTTTTATTGGGTTATTTGCAGACTACCCCCTGGACTTTTGGTACATGTTACCAAATAGTCCTCGGAAGTAGTTTTTCTTACATTTGGGTCCCTGAGTGCCTCAGGCACGCGCGACGCGCGTGTTTACCTGGGAATTTTGCACCAGACCCCTCAGGACTTCGGGTATTTGCACTTAGGTCCCTGTGCACAGTACCCTCTTTCTATTTTTGAATAAAATAGCAAATCACCTCCAAATTTGACGAAAATTGGACACATGGCTCCTGCCATGATGTAAAATTTTCTATAAATTTTGGAGACATTTTAGACACTGTTTGATATTTTTAAAAATTCAAAAACATGTATTTTCTTCACGATCTGATTTGAAAAATCACAAAAAATATTAAAAATTCATTTAAAAATTACAAAAAATTACTTACTATTTGTCTTTGCTTGCTTGATTTTCTAGCCAATTTTGGCTATTTTTCGTTATCTAAAACACCTAAAAATTGAAAAACACTCAAAAACTCATAAAAATTCTAATAAATCATTTAAAAATCCAAAAATAATAATTTAAGCGCTCAAATTTTCCTTGTTTTCTTCTCTATCAGGAAAAATACCTCCAGGCTTATTGGGGGCACTTAGATATTTTATCTAAGTCCCTTAAGCTCGGCTGGACAGTACCTTCTTTTTCATTCACTGCTTGATTTTTAGAAAATTAAATAAACATCAAAAAATTCTCAAAAATTCATTAAAAATAGTAAAAATTATAAAACACACAAAAATATTTTTTCTGGAATTTTTGCTTGAGTTTTGATACATTAAATAAATAGTTGAATTGCTTGCTTTACTTGTTTCCCTTAATTTCTTAAATAATTAAAAAATCCAAAAAAAAATATAAAAAGAATTAGAAACCACCAAAAACACTTTTTCTTCTCTTCTTGACTACTTTGTAGGCCGCAAAGCCATTTCGTGCTCCTTGTGTTCGACCCTGGTCGCTATACCAGATTAATAAAATAGCAAGACCGCTATTGATTTTCGAGTTGATTTTTATATTGGTGGTCTATGTTTCTTGATTCATCGAGTCCGAGTGACTGAGGTCGCGACGACCGTTTAGCACCTTTACCTCAGTTGCTTGGTCGGTCGTCAGAATGGCGTCGTTGCCGGGGAGCAGGGCTTAGTAGTCGTTTTTCCGCGGTTTTTCTCTTCGCGGCTTTTTGTATAGCTTTCTGCATATATATATATTTTTCTGATATTTTTACAATAATTTGGTTTGTGACACTTTGTCTGTTTCTTGCGAGGGTCCGAGGACCGAGGCGGCGACTCTAGAGTAGCTGGCGCAACCGCGGGATTTGGAGGCGACTCCTTTCTGCACGGAGCCGTAGGAGAGCGTGAGGAGCAGCTTAGTGTAGAGTAGTTTAGATTTATTTCAGTCCATTTTATTGGAACTATTGCAATAATACAGGTACTCAGAGACAGTTGGACTTTCGAGTCTGTTTCGCTGAGCACCGGTGTGCTCGGGGGACCCTTTAGACTAGTTTAGATTTTTCGCGGCGTTTTTAGCTTTTTAGCTGCCTTTTACGGTTTTCCGCGGTTTTTCTCGAGCCCCTAGATTTAGGATTTTCTGCTTGACTGTGCCGTAATTAGTAGGATCCCCACACTTAATTGATTGCCTGTTCCTATAGAGCGATAATTGGACCTACTAATAACTCATTAATAAAAATAGCTTAGTCGCTTTCCTGAGACCCTACGCGCCGCGAGCCTGCCCCGTCAAGCGCTACTCCTGAACTTGATCTGTCGAGAAGAGGAGGGGTGGGTCTAGACCGGACTCTTTGGATCGAGGGCGAGTGACTAAGCTAGACGGTTCTGTCGAGTAGAAATTGCCTGTTTAGGACTCGGTTTTCACCGCTGCACCATATAGGTAGTTTCTTTTCAGTCTTTAAATTCTGCGCGGATCATCTTGCATGTAGACTGCTGGAGTCAGGTACGCATTTCTATCTCTGCATGCATCATTGATTTATCACGCATCGGCTTTTTCGTCTTCTCCCCCCTGTTTTGGACCTAATAACCAGGAGAACCGAAAAATTCGTTAAGCCTTTTGCTTGCATTAAAAAAATTCTAAAAAAGAAAAACTATAAAATTGGGACTGCTAAAACTATCGACCTAAAAGACACCTCATCTAAAAATCTGTCTTGGGGAGAGCAACCCCCTCATTGTTTGGTTTGCTTGCGCGAGAGAGTGACCCGTTCACTAGGTAGAGCCCTCCGGTGCTATTCCTGACTGACTACCGACTCTTCCGTGCGGGCCAGTCGGTTGGGGTAGCATCGGGAATCCCAACAGGTCACGTAAGCGCTCTGATAGATTGTTTGTTCACCTAATAAAATTTGACAAGATAATTTGACCGAGCCTTTACGGTCTTCAGCTCATGTTGCGTTGGTGAACAGAGGGTTTGGTTGCCGATCATAGTTTTTCCAGATCTCATCCGCCTTACTCGCCAGATCACGATGATGGGCAGGAGGTCTCTTAGGCAGCCTCTGGCTGCACTGCTTTTCAGCACTCCTGACCATTCATCTAGGTCGGTTCGTGGGAGCTTAGACCCGCTCTCCGAACCCAAGTATGATTCCACCCTGTTCCCCCTCGACCACCCTTCTTCTAATTCAGAGATACCAGTGCCAGAGGAGAGACAGACAGATGATTTATCGGCACCTGAGTTCAGTTGTTTTGGTTTTTCAGAGACGATGGCCGGCAGTTCTGATGATCGCACCCGAGGTCCACAGGGAGAGCATCATTTCGTCCTGGACCAGGGTTCGATCAACTCCACCCTGATCGCCTCCCTCGAGTCAGTGCAGCAGCAGCTGAGGGATCAGGGGGCATTCACGATGGACATGAGGAGAGAGCTCGAGCAGATGAGAGACAACCGCGAGAACTGCGGAGGAGGAGGACCCGACGATGCGGCAGCTGTCGCAGCAGCAGGAAGAGCACCACCACCACTTAGATCGATGCGGGAGAACCACAATCCCGGGTCGACCTTGACATACCGCTGGGTGGTACTTCCAGCCATCATGGGGGACTTCAAGTTCCCCCCGAACACTTTGCAGATTCTTCCCCGATTCCACGGTTTGGCCACAGAGGAGCCTCATCTCCACCTGCAGGAGTTTGAGATGATATGCAGCACTATCCACGATCGTCAGGTGGACCAGGATACTATCAGGATGATTGCCTTCCCCTTTTCTTTAGCAGACAGAGCAGCCACCTGGCTGAAGCACTTGGGGAAGTTCGTTTACACCTAGGAGCAGCTCCGCACCGAGTACTTGAACAAGTACTATCCACTCGGGCGGACCAATGCAGCGAGAGCGCTCATCAGCAACTTCTCCATGCTCCCCAATGAGCAATTCCATGAGGCATGGGAGAGGTTTCGTGAGCTGACTGACCGATGCCCGCACCATGATATTTCGAAGCCCAACCTTGTGCAGAGCTTCTTCAGCGGGCTGACACCAGAGCTCCAGGGCTTGGTGAATGCTTCTTGTGGCGGGTCTTACTTCGCCAAGGATCAAGATCAGGTCTGGGCCATCTACGAGGAGATGGCCGAGAACTATATGGTGATGTCCCAGACCAGGTTATACACTCAGGGCAGACCCCAGCAGCCTGGACCCGTGCAGTACCAGAGGATAGCACGGGTCGATGCCGGTCCATCTAGTTCATCCGCAGTAGCAGCAGCACAGGCAGAGTTATCCGCTGCGGATATGGGTATCATCAGTGAGAAGTTGGATCGGATGGAGCTGATCGAGAATAAGCAGTGCCAGGGCATCACTCAGATGGAGCAGATGGCACAGACTCTGAGCGACATGAAGACCCAGCTCATGTGTCTCCAGGAGGCACAAATGGCTTCACAGCCCCGTCTTCAGTCGCGAGGCGATACCGGCGGCAGCAGCAGCTCGTTCCAGCGCTCCAGCTCACACCAACAGCCTAGACAGGTTCACCTTGTACAGGCGGAGCCGTACCAGCAGTAGCAGCCCTCCTACCAGTCACCACCATCTCCAGACATGCAGATGGTGGTATACCAGCAGGTTCAGCCTCTGGCAGTACTCCCGCCAGCCCAGTACGATGCAGAGCCGTTGATGGATGTCAATGGGATTTGGTATGACCGTCCTCAGCCTGGGATCCGACGAGACCATCCCGGATTCAGGTGGGGGAGAGGAGGTACCCAGCCCCAGCAGCAGCCATCTGGCCAGGGAGGCCAGTACAGCCAGCAGAGGGATCACCACCAGCAGCAGCCCCCAGTTTACCAGTCACAACAGCAGTCATCCTTCGTTCCTCGTCCTTATCAGCAGGGACAGTCTTGGAGGCGAGAGCAGCCTCACCAGCCACACCAGCAGCAGCACCCTTCTACCTACCCCTCTCAGCAGCAGCAGCACCAGTTCCAGCAGCCTCATTACCAGAGAGGCTTCCCGTCGGGCTCTCATGGTCCACCATACGAGAGCCCTGCCTTGGACGGCATAGCCCGCCTCCTCACGGACCAGCAGGCTACTTTCAGACGGGAGATGGACGAGTTCCGCCAGGAGATGCGGGATATCGTGAGAGGGAAGGCCGCCATCCCTGCCCAGATAGAGCCAAATCCCAACAACCTGAAGCGGAAATCTGAGCAGGTAGTTTGTACTGAGTATACCACTCCTAGTGATGCATTTGGTGATATGACTGGATATCTGTTTGATACTGATTTTGTCACACTTAGGAGCGGTAGGATGCCAGCAAGTGACGCCTCGTCTGAGCTACATCATGAGGATACACCTAGAGCGCCAGATGAGGAGGAGAGCGGTACTGAGGCTGCACATGATGATGACGGTGGTACTGATGCCACCAAGGATGCTGAGTCCACCGGCGGTACTGAGGCCGCCGTTTCACCAGTTTGAGGAGGTGGTACTGAGGCCACTGCTGATGCCGAGCCAGAGCGCAGTACTGAGGCCGCGAGTCTTCCAGCTGAGCCAGTCGATGGTGGTACTGAGGCCACCAGAGTTCATGTAGAGAGATCTGTTGTTTTTCCTTCACCTGATGTATCTCTGAACAGTTCTGTGAATAAAGGAAAGGGTTTATTTTCTTCTGGTCCCACTATGGTGCATGATGTATGTGTGGATCCGGTCGTCGAACCGCCTAGACCCTTTTCTAGTCCTTCATCTAAGAAGGACCCTGTGATCCCCTTCCCTAGAGCGCTTCAGATGGGGAAGGGGAAGAAAAGAGAAAAAGATCCAAAAAAGAGAGAGCAGGAGGAGTTCAGCCAGAGCATGATTGACAGATTTCACATACATCTGACCCTTCAGAAGGCTTTGCAGCACATCCCCCTTCTTCAGCGATCGATGAGAGACAGGACTACAGTCAGGAGGAGGAGGAGGAACCACCATTCAGAGATTCATGTGCTGACGAAAGCCACGTGTTTTGCGATCCAGAACCGTCTGCCGGCCAAGAGGCCAGATTCAGGAGCCCCATATGTCAGATGTCATATCAGAGAGAAGAGGTTTGACCGTACTCTATTGGATAGCGGATCGTCGATCAACCTCCCTTCGGCAGCCCTTCTCGATCGCTTCAAGTTGGGCACTCTTAGACAGAGCAGGACAGTCCTTCAGTTTGCTGATAGATCTGTCAAGAGGCCGAAGGGGTTGTTGCGAGACGTTGTCGTCACTATTCAGGGTCTGCAATTCCCCGTGGACTTCGTAGTGTTGGACATGGAGATCCCTGATTTAGTGACTGATACCCCCATCATTTTAGGTCGCCCGTTCTTGGCCACAGCCAAGGCAGTGACCGACCATGATAGCGGGAAGGTATACTTTCGCGTCGAGGGAGAAAGTGTATAAATAGAGACGGTCGAGGACTACAGAGCCAGAGAGAGATCATGCTCAGAGACCACTTCAGATACAGAGCAACTGACAGATGCAGGGCTAGACATCCACCAGGACCGTGACTTTGTGATCACAGACGATGAGGCAGTTTGGGTAGACCCAGCAGCACAGGCCATCCTCTCATTTTCAGACACCGCTGATGCAGAGATGACAACAGAGGAGAGCACATTCCTGGTTCAGGATACTTTAGAGGCAGCAGAGCAGGTTCTCGACCGCGACACAGATTTTGGTGATGATGGTGGTACTGATGCCACCTTGTGTGATGCAGATCCCTCGGAGTCAGAGTCTGAGTGGGCAGATTGTGATGATTACATGCCAGACTTGATTTCCACTGAGCCTACAGTTGAGGAGGAGGTAGATGCCGAGCAGATCAGAGACAGTTCAGTTGAGCAGCCTTCTCCCGATCCAGTTTGCGAGAGTACACTTTCAGTCTCCCGGACAAATTTGGCAGCATACACGCGTCTTCTTTCGAAGCCAGATTTGCAGCACCCAGTTGTCCAGAGCTGAAGCCACTTCCTTCGTCGCTGATGTATAGATTCCTTGCGGGTGAGCATGAGATGCACCCAGTCATTATCTCAACCGATTTGACTGGAGAGCAGGAATCCCATCTGATGGGGGTTCTTGAAAAGAACCGCAAGGCAATAGGATGGAGCGTAGCAGATCTCCATGGGATTAGTCCGGCCCTGTGCTCCCACCATATCTATCTCGAGGATGAGGCGAAGCCGTCGCGTGAGTTCCAACGGCGGCTGAACCCAAATCTGAGAGAGGTTGTCATGAAGGAAATTTCGAAATGGTGGAGCGTTGATTTTATCTATCCCATCTCCGACTCCAAGTGGGTCAGCCCTTTGCATGTGGTGCCCAAGAAGAAGGGCATCACTACAATGATTAGCGAGTCTGGAGAGGAGATTGCTACACGAGTACCCACTTCTTGGTGGGTTTGTGTTGACTACAGGAGACTCAACCAGGCCACCAAGAAGGATCATTTCCCCCTGCCCTTTATTGATCAGATTATTGAGAGACTGGCAGGGAAGAGCCATTATTGTTTTCTGGATGGGTACTCGGGCTACAACCAGGTGGCCATCGCTCCTGAGGATCAGGAGAAGACCACCTTTACCTGTCCCTTCGGCACATACGCCTTCCGACGCATGCCATTTGGGCTATGCAACGCCCCTGCGACTTTTCAGAGATGCATGTTGTCGATCTTTTCGGACATGGTAGGGGAGTGCTTAGAGGTCTTCATGGATGATTTCTCGGTTTACGGCGACAGATTCGACTCCTGTCTTGACTGCCTAGACTGAGTACTCCAGCGATGTATTGAGGTTCGCTTGGTTCTTTCATGGGAGAAGAGTCACTTTATGGTGACTCAAGGGACGATGCTTGGCCACATCATCTCCAACAGGGGCATGGAGGTTGATCCGGCCAAGGTTGATGTCATTAGAAAACTCACACCACCGTCCAATTTGCGGCAGTTACGGTCTTTCCTGGGGCACGTCGGTTACTATCGGCGGTTCATCCGTGATTTCAGTAGAGTTGCCCGACTGTTGACTGACCTGCTGACGAAAGACACCGAGTTCCTTGTCGATGACAAGTGTCTTTCGTCCTTTGATACTCTCAAGCAGTGTATTGTTGAGGCTCCTGTCCTCCAACCACCAGATTGGTCTCTCCCATTCGAGATCATGACGGACGCCTCCGATTTTGCCGTGGGGGCTGTGCTGGGACAGAGGAGGGATGGAGTTCCATTTGCTATCCACTATGCTAGCCGCACCTTGGATTCCGGCCGGCGGAATTATACAGTCACAGAGAAGGAGATGCTAGCAGGTAGTGTTCGCCCTAGATAAGTTCATATCGTACATCATTGGATCTAGAGTGACTTTGTACACAGATCATACCGCCATCCGATACCTCATGGCAAAGAAGGATGCCAAGGCCAGACTGACTAGATGGATCCTTCTACTCCAGGAGTTCGACATTGAGATCAAGGATAAGCCTGGAGTCAAGAATGTGGTGGCAGATCATCTCTCCCGTTTAGAGCAGCCTGAGGAGTCTGAGCAGATTGATCCCATTTGTGAGACCTTCCCAGATGAGGCGATCCTTGATATCGCCTCACTCCCATGGTATGCCGATATTGTGAACTTTCTTGTTGCTAAGAAAGTCCCACAAGGTTGGCCCAGACAGAGGCTTGAGACCTTCCTCGCGAAGGCCAAGTCTTACCATTGAGAGGATCCCATCCTTTACCACGAAGGAGGGGATAGTGTCTGGCGTAGGTGCATCCCTCAGGATGAGCACCATAGCGTCCTCACTTACTGCCACAAGCTTGAGGCAGGAGGACATCACTATGGGAGGAGAACGACACTGAAAGTGCTCCAATCCGGCTTGTGGTGGCCTACCCTTTTCAAGGACTCTGATGAGTTCGTGAAGAGGTGTACTGACTGTCAGAGGATGGGCACTTGTGGACAGCGTGATATGATGCCGATGCAACCCATTCACTTTTGTGAGGTTTTTGACGCATGGGGCATCGATTTCATGGGTCCATTCCCTAAGAGTCAGGGATTTGAGTACATTCTGTTGGTCGTTGACTATGTTAGTCGTTGGGTTGATGCTATACCCGCCTGAGCCGCTGATGCCAGGGCAGTTTGCAGATTTTTGAGGAAGCACATCATCACGCGGTTCGGGGTACCTCGAGTATTGATTTCAGATGGGGGGTCTCATTTCATCAACGACCAGGTAAAGGCACTTGCTAGTGAGTTCGGCATAGACCATCGAGTTGCCACTCCATACAATCCACAGACGAATGGTCTAGCCGAGGTTTCGAATAGAGAGATCAAGACTATTTTGCAGAAAGTCGTCCGCCTCGACCGAAAGGATTGGTCACAGCTTTTGGACTCGGTCTTGTGGGCATATAGGACGTCTTTCAAGACACCATTGGGCACATCTCCCTTTCGCCTAGTTCATGGCAAGCCGTGCCATTTACCTGTTGAGTTGAGGCACAAGTCACTTTGGGCAGTCACGGATATTCTTTTAGATCCAGATTGTGTAGGAGACCAGAGGAGGGCAGAGTTAGCAGCCTTGGAGGAACTTAGAGATACAACCTTCTCAAACAGCCTACAGTATAAGGAGAGAGTGAAAGAGTGGCATGATTCTCATATCAGCCACAAGCATTTTGAGCCTGGACAGAGAGTATGGTTGTTTGATGCGAGGCTTCGTCTATTTCCAGGGAAGCTACAGAGCAAATGGAAGGGACCTTATCTTGTGAGAAAGGTACACTACAATGGTAGTATTGATATATCCGAGTTGTCTTCTGAGAGTACCTTTCGAGTGAATGGCCAGCGGCTCAAGCCATTTCTAGATCATGAGCCGCGGGTCGTTGATGTTGCCCCTATTCACTTTGCGTGAGATGTGGTCTCTTGACTCACATCTATTGCATCTCACGCCTGATTATCACTATTCTTCCGACTTGTATAGATCCAGTTGTCTATATCACTCTATTCTTTAGTCCCACATCCCTTTTCTCATCTTATGATTATGCTATACTTAGGGTGTACTTTACCCTAAGTATGGGGGGATGTAGGACCTGCGGGTATTCTTTTCATTCTTTCTACCCCTATTTTGCTGCCTATACTTAGGGATATTTTACCCTAAGTATAGGGGGGGGGGCAGACTCTGTACATTCTTCACTCGGATTTCCCTTCATGTACAGCTTGCTATACTTAGGATTAGTTAATCCTAAGTATAGGGGGAAACCACCGAGTTCTCCTCATTTTATTCATTCATTCATTTCTGTGCCTATCCATTCCTTTTCACTTCCCTTTTACTAAGCACGAGTTATGTCTTCTTTATCGCTCTTGATCACTCTGAGGACATCGTTCGAGCTAAGTATAGGGGGGTGTATATATTTCATATATACTTTAGCCATAACTCGTACTTTGTGTGAGTGTGTTAATAAATAAAATGGCTAAAAACCCCAAAAATCACAAAAATTAAAATTTTTTCCTATAAATAATCATTCTTTTATTGCACGTACATAGCTAGTGTACAAAATTATTTTTGTAAAAATGTTTTCAAAAAGTTTTTGTGTAAAGTTTGTGTAAATATTTTCTTATCAAAATTATGTATATAGTACAAAATTTTTCCAAAATGTTTTGAAAATCAAAAGTTTGCAAAAATCTTGTGTAAATGTTTGTAAATACTTTTGAAAGAACTTGCACTTCATGCATTCATCTATTCATGATTTCAAAACATTTTTAAAAAATTTTGCACAATTGTAAATATTTGTAAATAGCATTTTTGTGTATATATGTATATAGTTTTTCCCTGGATGATAGTTGACATTTAAACTAAGCCTGGAATTAAATTGAGAAATGGAGCTTGATTAAGATCTTAATCCACCTAATTCTAAGAGGAACCTTATAGGGCTTAGGGTTAAGGCTTTTCAGGTCCATAAGGACTTAATTCTTTGAGTCCACTAGGATATGAGCATATGTCATCTTGATGAGCCTAAGTAGAGCACTTAACAACACACGCATGACTCTTAGAGACAATGGCTTGACTTGCACCAGCACTTTACACATAGCTCTCCACGGATGAGGTGGTGAGGAGGCAGTTTCCTTTGGCTTGGGGTAGCATATGAGGGTAGTACTTCTAGGCGGAACCTCTCTTCTTCTTCTAGTGAAGGAAGTGCGTCTCAACTTGGTCTAGTGGTGATGAAGGCTAAAGACAGAAGCCGTGGGTTGCAATAAAAAAGAGGGATAGTCTACTGGCTCAAGAGGAAAATTTCTTGTATATATGCTGCACCATGTAGATATGTTGTACAGAGGCACTTGAAAAAATGCAAAATGCAAAAAGAACTTCAAAAAGTGGTGGGTCGGATTGAAAATTTAATAACCCCACCGGAGTGTATATAGTCAAATAAAGCAAAAGCTTATGGTATCCATGTTACATCTCATGAAGCTTGCAGCGGGAGACTTAGCTACACTGGTTGAGCTTCCAAAAGTCTATACTTCTTCCCCCTCTTCTTGAGCCGGTTGCACTTGAACTTAGAAGGGAATACCCCGTTTCTCGAGGAAAGAGTTGCTAGACCGAGGCATTAGAGTTACCAGGTTGAGGGAGGTTGTTTCTTTGTTACTTCTGAGGTGGGGAGCTACATATCACTTACACTGCTGGGAAAGATTCATAGTCATTAGAGTTTGTGTATGTAGACTTGTTCTGATCTGGTTTATTGAGGAGTCTTGTCCATAGATTGGTGGAACTTAGAGACTGTTGAGTTTTAAGCTTAAGTCTAAATAAGGTTTCGACACATTAATAATCCAAAGATCTGATCGAGCTCCATATTTCAATTTAATGAAGGAAAGTTTAATATTCAACCTTGATCCATGTATATTCCTCTCTTTTTCTTTTTCTTTCTTTCTTTTTCACTTCTTTTTCAAATAAGTGTTTGCTAAGGGACTAGCAAAAGTTAAATATAGGGGGGTGATGAATACCCGTTCATCACTCTTTATTCTTATATTTTAGCTACAAAAACCTTTGCAAATGCATGTATATTCATGTAAATACAAATAATTATCAAAAGCATGCATGGTATAAAGTTTAATAATTAGCATGTTTTTGTGCAAAAATAACAGAATAAAGAGTAAAAAGAAAAAGAGGGAAATATTTAGAATAACTATTGAGCAACCTAACCCAAGGGAGGGCTCAGCATGGGCCTGACCGCATAAAAGTCAAAGTAGAGGGAGATATGGGCTCATGTGTGTAAATATTCATGAAATAAATAAAGGTTTTTTCCTCACAAAAATAGACTCAAATTGGCTTGTAAATATTTGTATATATTTATAAAAATAAAAAAACAAGATAAAAATAGAAAAATTAA
This sequence comes from Ottelia alismoides, assembly GCA_037367405.1. Lineage (NCBI taxonomy): Eukaryota > Viridiplantae > Streptophyta > Magnoliopsida > Alismatales > Hydrocharitaceae > Ottelia > Ottelia alismoides. The sequence continues at coordinate 2,001 of JAZKJV010010011.1, read as the reverse complement.
AAAAAGAAAACAAAAACATAACTCTTGTATATAGTCATCATGTATATAAAACAACCATCTTTTATTTATTTAGCCTTATAAATAAATAAATTAATTTTCAAAAATTTTGTAAATATTCTATATGATATGGTGTAAATAAATAAAATAAAAATTATTAAAACAAAAACAAAATAAAAATAACAAAAATTAAAAATCCAAAAATACTTTGTAAATATACCATGTGTATATATGTACATATCTATTTATTTCACCTATGTATATAAATAATAAAAAGAAAATAAAAATGTCTTTTTATTCCTAATTTTATGATATAAATAAATAAAATATAAATGGGAATAAAATTGTATAAAATAACAAATTAAAATTCAAAATTAAAAATCTATATATTGTATATATACCTATATATAGACCTACTATGTAAATACACTATTTTTATTTTTAAAAATTAATTAAAAATCACTAAAAAATAGAAAATATTAAAACAAAAATATTTTATGTTTTGACTTTTTAATAATTCTGCCATTTACTATTTATAATTGATTTTTCAAATCTTTTATACGTGGTAGTTTCTCATTGGTCCACGGAGATGTTGACCTCCGGTCAACTCCCTCCGCGGACCTTCTTCTCCAGCGGACCTCGCGCCCGACCCGACTTCTCCTCTTTTTCCGCGCTCGATCTGCTCGCCATCTCCCTAAACCCCGGGTCCTAATCCTTCGTTGCAGATCCGAGACCACCGCCCGGGGTGGATCTTAGGGGTCCGTGCCTCGACGTTCGCACCCGACTCCCATTTAGCCGGACCCCTAGCCACTTAAATATCCAGCTCCGCCGCACGATTTCTCTATCTTTGGTCCATTCGTTCCACCCCCCAGTGAGCTCCATCGCATTGGCGAGAGTGACAGCTCGTCCCCCGTGGTGTTGCAGCGAGGAGGGAGTGCGAGACCACTGATCCAGTGATCAAGCACCGCCGTGCTCCGCCCTGAGCTGGAGCTCGAGCCTCGGACGTCGGCGTTCCTTGAGGCAAAGACCCAGAGCTGCGCAAGCTCGCCCACAGCCTATTCAGCCACCCAGGTAGACCCTTTAGCCTTTCTTTTTCGCTAATATTAGATTTCCCCCATTTCGCTCCGCCGACGTGTTTTGCCGATTCCGACCACCCCATAGCTCCATTCGATCATCGGAATCCATCGTCACCTCAGTCTTCCTCCCGCGCACCTTCTCCATACCTCCATCCAACCCAGCTCGCACAGGAGCTGGGGCTCGAGCTCCTCCGTCCCCACCCTCGCCGGAGCTCGCCCATATCGCACCACCGTCCACCTTCACCTCGCCTAACCGGGTCGAGGCAGTTTGCCCTCGACCCGTGAGTCTTCTGGACTATTTTGCAGGTACAATGAGGGCCATCTGAGGTCCTCCCACATCGAGCCAAGAGACGTTCCTCCGCCGACCTTGCCGGAGCCCTCCAGGGCTCGGTTGGGTCATCGGAGACCCCCATCTGACGCGGAGGCCTACGCCGAACCTTCTCCGACCATCAGCGCCCCGCGAGGAGGCTCGGAGCAAGCGTACTGGGCCGGCGAAGTTCGCCGGCCACCTATTCTTCGAGGATCTCCAGCAGCTGTCCGATCAGCCTCCCGCTCCAGTTCTCATCTGAGCCGTCCATCCAAGGAGCAGCAGCCACCGTCAGATCAGTGGAGGACTGATCCCAGCCGTCGATCCAGCAAGGCTTCGTCCACTACGCACGAGGACCGTCCGATCTCCACGTGGCGTAGCCTCAGCCGTCTGATCACTGCGAGGAGCTTAGCCGTCAAGCGCCCATCGTCCTACACCGTCAGATGCACCACGTGGCGTTCATCCTGCGGCTCCATTAATAAAGGGGTAAATATTACTTAGGCCCCCTCTTGTTTTGTCTTTACTATTGAGTCCTGTAAATATTTTAGATAGTTTATTTCAGTTTGGATATTTGCATAGAGGACCCTGCTCTTTATTTAGGTTGCATTTATGCCCCTGTGT